>CM062293.1:469798447-470060411 GCA_031216915.1 Pictodentalium vernedei
GCCCACGGCCCGCCTATCGATTCACACACACTGGGTATTGAAAACAGCTCGCGGCTTCGTCCGTTACTACCCCGGCTTTCCCCCCTCTTGACGGCCCTGGGTTAGAAATAAAAAATGAAAAAATCTGATGTTTCAGAAAAATCAGAAAAATAGTTCGTACTGTTGGCTTCAACTTGTGTTAGGTAAAGGATTAAAGATTTAGTACATAAAGCAATGTTGGGATATATAAGTCAATTTTCTTTTTTGCATGTGATAACTTCCAATCCTTAAAAATGCATTTTGTGTGTGTGTGTGGGGGGGGGGGGGGGGGGGGGAGGTTGTGGCGGTGTGTTATAGTAGTCAATTTGGTGTATTTGCATTTATTAACTCCAAATCTTCAAAATTTTCGGTATGCAATGGTGGTGTGTTATGAACGACCACTTGGGGGGGGGGGGGGGTTTAACCCCAAATTTTATAGGCAAAACTGTAAAAATGCATTTTTGACAAAAGGAAAACAAAAAGTGTCTAATTGGCCTGGGGGAGGGGGTGGGTGGTTACGTGAGTTTAAAGAGTGGTCCCACTGGGCCTCAAGCGCTCATCTTGAACAGAACACAATATAAACAGAGTCCAAGAATGAGTCTACAATTAGCAACCCATCTCCATACGATACACTGTCAATCCTTGAGTCCCTCAGGAGTGACAAAAATAATTCGGGTATCATGCCTTTTCTCCATTTGATCATAATGTAAAATGTAGAGCTCCCTTATGAAGCCCCTTGATACAACCTATGAGGATTAATCTTAGTTACACACCTCTAGAGGGTACTGAATACAAAATTTTTAATTCTTCAACAACATGGCCACTTCCGGCTCCCATGGGGAGCCCAAATTTATATTAACCCAGGCTCTTGATTTCAACACAGCTGAATCTGACTTCCCTAGAGATGTTGTGTACCAAATATGACAGCATTCTGACTGTTGGATCTGAAGAAGAGAAAAAATTTTAAAGAAATTTCTTCATATTGCACTAAGTTAAAATTTGGGCTACCATAGCGAGCCCAAATATTAACCTATGAATCCGATTTGAACAAACATGAATCTGCCCCCCACCCCCACCCCCCCCCCCTCCCCCAGAGATGTTGTATACCAAATATGAAAGCATTCTGACTAGTGGATCTGAGGAAGAAGTTATTTAAAGAAATTTCCTCACATTGCACTAAGTAAAAATTTGGGCTACCATAGCGAGCCCAATTATATACCTAGAGATCTGATTTGAACAAACTTGAATCTGACCCCTCGAGAGATGTTGCATATCAAATATGATAGCATTCTGGCTGGTGGATCTGAAGAATATGACTTTTTAAAATTATTCCCCATATTGAACAAAGTTAAAATTTGGGCTTCCGTAGGAAGCCCGAATATTAACCTATGGACTTGGTTTGAACAATCTTGAATCTGACCCTCATAACAATGATGTATAACAAACATTAAAAGATTCTGACTGGTGGTTCTTAAGAAGATTTTTAAAGAATATTCCCATTATTACCCTATGTTAAAAATTTGGGCTCCTGTATTGAGCCCAAATATGAACCAATGGGATTTATTTTAACAAACTCGTAAATGACTCCCCTATGAATGCTGTATACCGAATATCAAAAGATTCTGATGATTGGTTCTGGAAAAAGATTTTGAAAAATTTTTGCAAATATGCTGACTCATCATTTTTTCGATGCCCATTACAGAACACCCTAACATTACCGATGGCAATTTTTTTTCCACTCAATTCTACTGGTCCTAAGGATACTTCATACCAAATAACAGCTCTTTGTTCCGGGAGCATTGGGAAATATGGGCGTTTGAAAATATTTCTATTTTTAGCTCCCAGGGATCCCATAGGGATTTGGAAATTTATTTTTTCTGCATGAGTCAAGTACTTATGACCCAATAATACCACATACCAAATTTGGTTCAAACTGGACCATCGCTTCAGAATACAGAAATTTTGGGCGGGGCCAAAAATCTTACCCTTCCTATTACAAAGACAAATATTGCTTCATGAATTTTGTTTGAACAAACTTGATTCTACACCTCAAAAGGAAGATTTTAAAAATAATTTGGAGCATCTTTCCCCACTCCCTCCCTATGGGGTTGGGCATGTCGAGTTGAACAAAAATGCAATGCCTCTTTGGGCCCATCTCACACACAAACTTTCACTTGAATTGGCTCAGTGGCTTTGGAGGAGAAGACCCAAACATGGTGTTGACGGACGAGGGACGCCGGATGGACGGAGAGTGATGAGATTAGCTCAGCTTGACTTGGTCAAGATGAGCTAAAAAAGTTCTGCATGTAGTGAGAGTAAATTGTTGAAAATTCATATTGAAGGAAAGGAAAAAAAAAATGCTTAAGACTTGGCGGGGGCTGGGCAGGACAATAATTCATTGGATAATTGTGGTCATCAAACTTGACCTAGAGACATGTACTTAAATTAATTGAAATCCGTTGACTTTTGTTTAAGTTATTGCATAAAGAAAATTCGGACAGATGGAGGGACTGACGGATGGACTGACAGACAGACGGCGTGAGCTCTATGCTATATCGCTCTCTTGTGGGAGGGAATAAAAAGTAACAAAGTATATGGTAGAAGCCTAATTTGAAATTTAGAGAAACTAAGTACGAACACTATTGTTAAAAGGGTTAAATTAATGCCAATATTATTTGAAACCACTGTGTACAGCTTCAGTAGACCTTGCCCGAAATGAAAAAAAAGAAATGATGTTGTAACAGAGTGTTTGGAGAATGAAAGGTAGAACCTTGAAAAGCGGAACTTTAATCCGAAACGTTAAGCTGGGAATACTAAGTAAAATTTATTGGCAAAAAAGGGTTAAATATTTCCTAAAAACCGATAAAAGAAATCATTGATGTAAATGGAATCATTAAGTTGTATTGACCATGCAAGAATTAGAGTAAGAAAGTACATGGCAAAGTCTAATTTCAAATAGAAAGAAAGTCTGAAAACATGATTGAAAGGGGTTAAAATCATGCCGATATTAATAAAAATCACTGTAGAAATGTTTAGTGGATAGTAGACACTGTCCCAAATAAGAAACAGTGACATTCCACTTAACTGTTTGAAGAATTAAAGGTGTAATTTTAAAACAACCCCCCCTCCCCCCCCCCCCCCCCCCACAAAACAAAAATTAACCTGGAAGTTGTAAGTTAAACTGCCATACAAAAAAGGGTTAAATATTTCCCAAAGTAACATGCAACATAGAAGAAAAAAAACATAATGAGATTGATACAATCACTAGTAATATTATTTAAAAGAAAAAAAAAACCCAAAACTTTAAAGTTGACTAAAAAACTTTAACCACAAACTTTAACAAAAGCTCCAAATGTTAACAGACGGACAGACAAAAGTCATGACTAAACAGGAAAAAAAAATACCCACTTGAACCTTCAGTAAAAAAACTTTAACAACAAACTTTAAAACCAAAACTCTAAATGTTAACAGATGGATAGATAGACGGACAGACGGACGAAAGTCATGACTATAACCCTCACTGTAAACAGTCGGGCTAAAAATGAAAAATATACAGCTGCTGTAGTTACAATTTCCTCCACCAGGTCGGAAAAATAAGATACAGGCTGTGAGTGGTAATCCCTTGATCATTCGGATTTATTCACACCAACTGACCATACTGCTGGAAACAATAAGTGCCGGCATATCTAGATGACCCCATTTGGGTCACAATCAGTTAGTTATGGTTCATGAACACTACATAGGAATGATGTTATGAAATTATTCATAACTCTAGTGTTCATGATTACTAGCATAGGTCTTCCTGGTTGCTTCCAATTCTGTCAGCTGTAGACAAATACTGCCAAACTTCCAAGGGCTGTTGTGCTACTGCAGCTTGAAATCCAAATTTTATGGAAAAACTCTAAGGAATGAATTTGAACAATAATCAACAACCTTGAACCTAATCCAGCTCTGGCCAAATATTAAGCCAGGGACTCAAAATGAACAAACTCAAATCTTACCGCCAACCCCCACCCCAACCCTGTGATACCAAATATGTAAGGATTCTGACTGACAGGAACCAAATTGGAACAAATTTAGATCTAACCTCCACCAAATATTAAAGCATTCTAACTGGTGGGTCTGAAGAAAAAGATTTTTAAAGAAATTTTCTCACGTTGCACTGTGTTAATTTGAGCTCCCATAACGAGTCCAAATATTAACCCATAGACTTGGCTTAAACTAACATGAATCTGACTCCACTTAGAGATGCTGTATGTCAAATATGAAAGGATTCTGACTGGTGGATCTGAAGAAATAGATTTTTAAAGAAATTTCCTCGTACAACACAAAGTTAAACTTTGGGCTTCAATAGATAGACCAAATATTAACCTAGAGACCCGATTCAAACAAACTTCAATCTAACACCCCCCCCCCCCCCCCCCCCCCCCCACAAGAGATGTTGTATTCCAAATACGAAAGCATTCTGACTGGTGGATCTGAAGGAGGTTTTCACAGAAATTTCCTCATATTGCACTGCTGATATTTGGGTGCCCATAGGGAGCCCAAATATTAACTCAGGGACACGATTTGAACAAACTTGAATCTGCCCCCCCCCCCCCCCACCCCACTCTCCCCCTCCCCTAGAGATGCTGTATACCAAGTATCAAAATATTCTTACATATGGTTCTGGGGATTTTTTTTTAATTTTGGAAAACAATTTATGGGTGCTATCAGAGTTATGCCTCTTTTGGGGACCCCTGTGGGTGTGGCCACTTTATTCTGAACAAACTGGAATTCAGATATGATAAGAAACATGAATATCAAATTTGGTTCAATTCGGCCCAGTTGTTTATGAGGAGTGGTTGATAATGTTAAGTTCACGCCAGACAGATGGACGGATGGTCGACAGACAGAAAGTCATCACTTAAGCGCCCCCTGACGTTCAGGCAGGTTATCTAAAAATAAACAATGTTCATCAAACTTAATAATTATGGATGTTATTGGAACCGGTTCCAATGACAGCCATATTTGTGCAAATTGTATTGCCAGTGACACAATAATTCAGGTCATTCTAGTGTTGTATTGGTTAATTTGCTGCCTTTGTATTAGGTAAAGGGTTAAACTGACTCAGTTCTTTTCATGTGAATCCTAGCAGCAGTGTTATGAGAATCTACATGGTTTCTCACTGGTTTTGTTGAACGGATCGATTCTCAGATTCTCGTCAAAATATAAGCCCTGGCTGAGGCAATATAATTCATCAATATCAATAGAAAGTGCTATTTTATCTCAACAAATGTCAAATACATGTATTCTTTTACCTAGTGATGGGGTGAAATATAGCCCTGGCTGTGCCCCCCCCCCCCCCCCCCCGACAGCCGTCAGTGTGCTTTTTCCCATAAAAAAACTATATTAATTTATAAATAAATTGATGTTGACACATATTGAATTTCCCATTGTTATTTAATCACATTCTGGCTTCTGAAGACATTTCACAGTGCGTTTGATGAATATTTTGCAATCTTTGTAAGAAAAAGCCTCAGTTTTCTCCGTTAAGGCACCTCGAGTCATAAAACAGTGATTTTTTCCAACAGAATGACCAGTACCTGCTACTGTGGTGTCTCATGACACTGTTAAAATTCCTAAAATCATCAAATATTGATTCTGTAGTGCTGTGCTTGTGCTGCAAATATCCACAAAAGCACTTTCACAACTTTGGTTTTAATCCCCACAGGCACATATTCTGTCAAAAGGAGTGAAATTGTAGAAATGTTCCCAAAGAGGACAAATCAGTTACAGTACAGTCACTATGGAGGGGTTGTAATACACGCGTGGGCAATGATGTCCACTCATGCATTTAAAAGGCAATAAAAACCATCATCCACAATATTTTAATTAATGAAGCACCGGCTTGTACCTGGAACTGCATTATTTATCTTTTTGATGATTATTCCTACAGTTAGTGTTTGGCATCAAATATTATTGTATCCATGGAAATATTGCTCATCCGTGGAAAGTGCATGAGCAGTACACATTAGCTGTACTGTATTTGTTTCAAGTATATGATACTTTTTGATGTTTAATATATTTGTGATGGGCTGGGTCCAAAGTACTCAGTATTCGTAGTACTCGAGTACCACTTTTTTGACAAAGTACTCAATACTCGCCCAGCCCTGATTTGTGTGTGCGTGTAGGGGGGGGGGGGGGAGGTTGGAGGTTGAAGGTTGAAAGATAGAAGGACAGACAGACAGAGAGACATGCAGTAACACATTTTGGAAGCCTACATAAAAGTAGTGACTAACTTACAATGACAAATATAGAGAAAAGAGCCAGGGCAATGTTGTCAAACAGTAAACAAGAGGCCCCAGGGGGCCTGAGGGCATTCACCTGACATGGTAGCCTAAACATAAACCCAGGGAATTGGTTTGAATGAACAAGTTGCATATGCCCCTCATAAGGAAAGCTTATACAAAATATCCAAAGATTCTGACCAGTGGATCTAAAAAAAAAGATTTTTAAAGAATATTCCTCATATTGAAGTAAGTTATAATTCTGGCTCCCTGCCAAATGTGAACCCAGGAACTTGGCTTAAACAAACTTGAAACTCATCCCCCTCCCCACCCCCCTCTCAATCCTGCATATGGTACAAAATATCAAAACATTTTGACTGCTGGATCTGAAGAAGATTTTTAAAGAAAATACCTCATTTTGAACTAAGTTATAATTCAGACTCCACAATGAGCCCAAATATGAACCCAGGGACTTGGCATAAAGAAACTTGAATCTCACCCTTAAGGATGCTGCATACCAAATATCAAAACATTCCAACTGCTGGATCTGAAGAAGATTTTTAAAGAAAATTCCTCATTTTGAACGAAGTTAAAATTCGGGCTCCCAGAGTTAGCCTGGGTTTCGCAAATATATTTTTTGCTGGACCCATTTATTTTTTGCAGGACACATTTCCAATATGTCTTAATCACATGAATTATGCTTATTTATCTTCAAATACATAGATTGTTAGATTGATCAACCACCACATCAAAGGCTATTGCAGTAATCTTGTTTATAGAAATTAATTAGAGCTGATAGGGTTAACCGATTAATCGACTGACCAATGATCAACGTCTTGTTCAATAAAAAAGTAATTGATAGGTTAACCATTACTTTTGAAGTACGGTATTAATGGGTTAACTAAGGAACAAACTTGCTCCAAAACAGGCAAACATTGTCACACTGGCTCACATCAATTATATGAGACAGAGTAACGCAAGCCAGTTAAGTGCTGACATACTTGTTCATTCGTATGATCATTATACTGTATCAGTAGCTGGAAATGGTCATTCTCAACCCATCACCAAATGTGGGAAGCAGACGATACTTGCACAAGAAATTCTTGAATTACTGAAGATTTTCAATGTTTGTCTAAAAAAATAGCTTATGATACCCCTCCCCGGTGCCGGTGGACATCTTGATTTTGGACCGCACCCAAAAACACTCGTTCTCGTCCCACAGTGATAACAAAGGTACCCAAGAAGTGTCGTAAAGATCGGTTCATAAATACAGCCTCTAGCCTCAGCCATATAGAAGCTGTGTACAAAAAATGATTGGACCGAATTTCGGTACAAAATGGCCTCTGGCAGCCATCTTGAATTTTGGATAGCACCCTGAAACACTCGTTCTCATCCCAAGGTGATAACAAATGTACCCAAGAAGTTTTGTGAAGATCAGTTCATAAATACAATACACTTAAATACAGCCTCTAGCCATATTGACACATGCACTAACTGTGTATAAGTAGCACTGAATAAATCAAAGTTCATCTAATTTGCATAATTTCTGCTCGAGAAAAAAACCCGTACCGTATTATATGTGATGTATTCCATGTTACTAAAAATTCATACAGAAATTTATTCAAATCAGAACTTTCATACAGGAGTTCTGTACAAAAAATTGATTGCACTAATTTTGGTACAAAATGGCCACAGGAAGCCATCTTGAATTTCGGACCACACCCAAAAACACTCGTTCTCGTCCCACTGTGATAACAAAGGTACCCAAGAAGTTATAAATACGGCCTCTAGCCCGAGCCATATTGACATTTGCAGTTACACTGCTGAAAGTAACATTAAATAGATCAAAGTTAGTCTAATTGGCATAATTTATGCACAGAAAAAAACCCTGTATTATATGTGATGTATCCCTTGGTACTAAACATTCACACAAAAAAATATTCAAATCAGCACTTTCATATGGAAGTTCTGCGCAAAAATCTGACTGCACTTAATTTTGTACAAAATGGCTGCCAGCGGCCATCTTGAATTTCAGACCGGACCCCAAAACACCTGTTATCGTCCCACGGTGATAACAAAGGTACCCAAGAAGTTTCGTAAAGATCGGTTCATAAATACGGCCTCTTGCTGGAGCCGTATTGGCATTTAGTTACAGTGCTGAAAGTAACACTAAATAAATCAGTTAGTATAATTTGCATAATTTACGCACGAGAAAAAAACCCGTATTATATGTGATGTATCCCATGGTACTAAACATTCATACAAACAATTATTCAAATCAGAGCTTTCATATGGAAGTTCTGCGCAAAAAGCGGATTGCACCTAATTTTGTACAAAATGGCAGCCAGCGGCCGTCTTGAATTTCGGACCGGACCCCAAAACACTCGTTCTCGCTTCACAGTGATCACAAAGGTACCCAAGAAGTTTCGTAAAGATCGGTTCATAAATACGGCCTCTAGCCCGAGCCGTGTGTATGGCGCGACGGATGGCTTTACCAAAGTTCAGCTAAAAATGCTTCTATTTTTTGCGGGAGCGGTAAATGGATCTTCTTAACAAGCATTTGCGAGAACATCACAGGAACGAAATGACCGTTCTCGCAATTTGAACATGGCTTGAACAAACTTAAATCTCACCCGCCTAATGATGCAGCATACCAAATATCAAAAGATTCTGATTGATGGGTCTGAAGATTTTTCAATTTTCAAGAATATTCCTCATACTGCACTAGTTTCAACATTTGTACTCCCATAGATAGCCCAAATATGGACCCAGGGATTTGATTTCAATAAACATGTGAAAAAACCTTCTTTTCAAAGTCCCGAAAAAGTACCCCATGAAAGACCCGACAGCAATTTTTTGGACCATTCCATTCTGTTGGTCCCAAGGAAGCTTCACACCAAATAAGAATTCTCAGTGCCGTGTACATGTAGTTCAGAGATATGGGTGTTTTAAATTCTGTTCTATTTTTAGCACCTGCGGCTCCCATGGGGCGACATGAAAATATTTTTTAAGCATAAATTAAGTAGTTATAACCCAATAAGCCTGCGTATTAAATTTGGTTCAAATCAGCCTCTTGGTTTGAAAAATAGAAATTTTGGGCAGTGCGAAAATTCTTGCCCTTCCCATAACGAAGGCAAATATAGCTCCCACAAACTTCTCTTGAACAAATCTGAGTCTACGCCTCAAAAGGAAGCTACACACCAAATATCAAGTCTCTGCTACTCCTGGTTCATGAGAAGAAGGTTTTTTAAGATTTAGGCATAATTTTGGGGCATAGCCCCACCGAGGGGCAGAGCAACTTGATTTGATCAAAATCAAAATGCAATGTCATAACAAACAATCATCTCAAATTTCACTTAAATCAGTTCACCAGTTTTGAAGGAGAAGACGCAAACACCATGTTCACCGATGGCGGACAGCGAGTGATCAAAAACTTAATAAAAAAGAACAACTACAAAGTAATTAAAAATCTATTCTTCTCCATTTCTGAATTTTGTGGTTGGTTATTCAGTAGCTTGAGAAAACCTGAAACCTGTTATGAGAGACCACCTGTTTTGAGAGACCACTTTTGTGTGGCCCAAAGGGTGGTCTCTCAAGACAGGTTCTACTGTAGCTCACCCTGACTGAAAGTCAGGTGAGCTAAAAACTCAGTGGACCATAAGTGCTGCAGTTGGGTGAAAGACTTGGTTCAAGGAGAGAAAAAACTTGTAGCTGCTGGCTGTCTAAAGTGTTGTTAAAACCCAATAAATAAGTAAAGAGGCCATGCAGGGCCTGAAGCACTCACTATAAACAGAACAGGATATAAACAGAGTCCAAGAATGAATCTACATTACGCAATCCATCTCCATAGGATACACTGTCAATCCTTGAGCTCCTCAGGAGTGACAAAAACTGTCCAAGCATCATGCCTTTTCTTCAGTCGATCATAATGTAAAATGTGGAACTCCCCTTTGAAGCCCCTTGATACAATCTATATAGATTACTCTTACTTACACACCTCTAGAGGGTACTGAATAAAAAATTTCTAATTCTTCAGCTACATGGCCAATTCCGGTTCCCAAGTGAAGTCCAAATATTAACACAGGCAGTCGATTTGAACAAAGTTGAATCTGATCTCCTTAGAGATGCTGTATATCAAATATGAAAGCATTCTGACTGGTGGATCTGAAGAAGAAAAATTTTAAAGAAATTTCCTCATATTGCATTAAGTTAAAATTTGGGCTACCATAGTGAGCCCAAATTTTAACCTACAGACCCGATTTGAACACACTTTCACACCCTAGAGATGTTGCATACCAAATATGAAAGCAATCTGACTGGTGGATCTGAAGAAGCAGATTTTTAAAGAAACTTCTTCATATTGCCCTAAATTAAAATTTGGGCTACCAAAGGAAGCCCAAATATTAACATAGGGACTTGGTTTGAACAATCTTGAATCTGATCCTCATAACAATGATGTACATGTATACCAAACATTAAATGATTCCGACTGGTGGTTCTGAAGAAGCTTTTTAAAGAAAATTCCCCACATTGCCCTAAATTAAAAAAAAATTGGGCCCCTGCATTGAGTCCAAATATGAACCAATGGGCTTCATTTTAACAAACTTGTATCTGACCCCTCTACGGATGCTGTATACCAAATATCAAAAGATTCTGAACATTGGTTCTGGAGAAAAGATTTTCTAAAATGTTTGCAAATATGCTGAGTCAGCATTATTTTGATGCACTCTGCAGAACTCTCAAACAAAACATATGGCAATTTTTTTTACCATTCAATTCTACTGGTCCTGAGGATACTCCATACTGTATAACAGTTCTCTGTTCCAAGTGGTTTGGGAAACATGGGCGTTTGAAAATATTTCTATTTATAGCTCCTGGGGTTCCCATGGGGATGCAGGGTTTTTTTTTGTTTTGGCATAAGTGAAGTACTTATGACCCAATAATACCACAAACTGATTTTCGTTCAAATCGGACCATCCGTTCAGAAAATATAAATTTTGGATGGCACCAAAAATCTAACCCTTCCCATTACAAAGCCAAATATTGCTTCATGAACTACGTTTGAACAAACTTGATTCTACACCTCAACAGGAAGCTCCATAACAAATATCAAGTCACTGTAACCACTGGTTCATGAGATTTTAAACATATTTTGGGAGCATTCCCCCCCCCACACCCTCCCTATGGGGCTGGGCATGTTGAGTTAAACAAAAATGCAATACCCCTGTGGGACCATCACTCAAACAAACTTTCACTTGAATTTGCCCAGTGGTTTTGGGCTAGAAGACCAAAACATGGTGTAGGTGGATGACAGGGGGATAGATATTGGACAGACAATGATTAGATAGGCCCAGCTTGACTTGTCGATGTGAGCTAAAAAAAAAAAAAAAATTAAATGGATCATGTCCGATATTTTACCCATGTTATTAAAATTGATAAATTTGTCTCTAGAGTGAGACAAGGCTTATGCTATAGCATTGCAAAGTCTTCTTGCACTCAAGGGATGGAATACACCTCCACCCATGCTATTCTGTAGAGTATGAGGCCTAAAACAAACCAACAACATGAACTTTTAATGGCAAAGAAATAATTACAAAAATAAAAAAAAACACCTGTCTGCGGGCAATTTTACAAATATGGCCTGAGAAACAGATCTACTTTTTGGGGCCCTATGCTGCTATGCATGACGATTGTTACACTGAATGCATTGTCCTACACAAAAGATTACCAGACAATCCAGTGTAGACTGATTTCAAGACGTCCTCCCAAAGTGGAAGGGCAATTTTAACATACAGGCCCAAATAAGCTTCATACACAGTGTAAAAAATCCACAAAATGAATAAGCATTCATGTATGTTTAATAGGAATTAGGAGTATTCAGTATTGTAATTAAAAGTCAATTGTTTGGTTGTTCATAAACTTGTATTACTTTGTTATCAGGAGTTAAAAAATATGAATAGTTGTAAACATACCCACCCATTTAGATTCGTCCCTGCTCATAGCAGTGGCGCAGCCATATAGTACAGTTGTCGTATACTGGTCATAATCCATGCATGGGCAGTGATGTCCATGCATGCTTTTACCAGGTAATAGAAAATCATTATCAATAAAATTTTAATTAATGAAGCACCGGATTGTACCGTGTGCTTCATTAATTGAATTTTTGATGATTATGAATATTGCTGTAAACAGTGTTTGAAATCTAATATCATTGCATCCGTGGAAATATTGCCCACCTGTGGACAGTGATCAGTCCACGGCGGCCGCACTGTAGGCATGGGGGCTGGAGTGTGTGTGTGTGGGGGGGGGGGGGGGGGGGGGTCACATGCCTTCCCCAGTTTCATTCACCTCCCCCCCCCCCCCCCCCCCCTGTTAACCCATACAATGAACATCCAAAAGACATTTTGTTATCTAGATATTTATGCTTGTTCGCAACTTACATATTATGGACACAAATGGACACAGAGTCAAGCAGGAGTGAAATGTGTATAGGGTGGTGTGTTCTTTTTATTATTTATATATTGGTGTTTTAGGTCATATATTCCTGCCCAACAGCTAATCATGACCACGACATTTTTATGGGTGGAGGAAGCCAGAGTACCCGGGGAGAACCACTGAGCAAAGCCAAGCAACTGTCAGCTCCCCAACATACTACACCAGCAGGGTTATCCTTGTTTGAAGATAGTGTGCCTTAGAACACAGCACCACCATGCCCCCACATGGGCAATAGGGGTGAAGTGTCTTGCCCAAGGACACAAAGCTGTTGCCGTAGGTAGGATTCGAACCGAGAATCTCTCGGCTTGCAGTCTGAACCTCTACCTACCGAGCCACTGCACCCCTGCTGGTGTATTCTGATTATATAAATAGATTTAAGCAGTATGTGCATGGTTTCAATGCCATATTTGAGAGTTATGGGTGCTGAAGTAATAAGAGTGTCCTGAAAAATCATTCCTTTGGTATTTAGTAGGTAGCTTGGTAATGGTATTTGACGTGACTTCACCTCAGTAAGCAACAGTGTGAAATATTATTCACATAGTGACTTCTTAATTAGTTTTCTTTGTGGCTGTTGACAATTGTCTTCTTTGTTATGACAGAAAAATTGCTATGGACCAAAATCATGACATGAGGAACAGTACTTTTCGGAGTGGTAATTTTTCAGTCGCCAACGATAAAAAAAATTACCATAAGACTAGCGACATGGTCAGCACTCATAGCTGACCAATGGGCCCATCGATTAAAAGGATACTTACTTAAGTTTTCTACAATTATATAAAACACCAGCCATTGTAAAAAAAAACTGGTCACATAAAGAAGGTGAAAACCTTGAAAACAAAAAAGTGTCAACAAAACACCATATATTAGTGCCGTTATCATAGGCGAAAGGGCAAATAAGTATACTGTACATATACAGCAGATGCAGAGTGTATTATCAATAAAATTACCCACAGAGTGGAGATTTCACCCAAACAATACTTCCAAATTTGTTGCAAAGCATAACAAGCACAAGTTAAGCTCTGGACAGCCAATGGACCTCTGAGTTAAACCTGGAGATCCATTGACTCCACTGGCGGAAAGATTGCTCGTGTTTTATGTCCATATGTACATAATTTGAAAGAGATACTTTGGGTGATAATTCCACTCCACAAGTGATTTTGTTGCAATCCTCTCCCCATGTACTGTACATATACCAAATGCAAGCTGTAGTTTCGGGTGTACAGTTGAGCGATACTTATCACAGTACGCCACAAAATCCTAATAACATAAAGCCAACAATGGCAAAAGTTGAAAAACAATAAACAAAAAAAAAAAAATTAAAATTAAAAAAAAAAACTTTAGAGCTGCCAGAACTGAAAGGTTTGGCTGGCCAAAGGCCCAGATAAAATCTGATGGGAGGTTTATTTTTATCAAATATTACAGTGATCTGTTTTAAGATACCCAGTTACCACTTAAGTGCTTCATCCATGCACAGACGTAGCCCGTTAATAACCAAGCAACCTACAATATACCAAGGGGTAGTTTTCGGTAACAACTCGGTCTACATGTATAATATATCTTGCATTTACTTGAATAAATCAAGTAATATCGCGTCGATTGTTTCGAAGGAATCAAATGTCTGAAATTATATTTAAACCTTTTTAAACAACCCTGACTTACTTTTTTTTTCTTTTCACCTCAGTATCTCCCGGTATACCTCGGTGTTTAGTAGGACCCTTTTCTGGGGGTGGTTTGGTTTGGAGCAAATTGCCATAGGATGATTTGGGTTAAATTAGCAGCTAGTGTGGGTCAAATTGCTGGAGGACAGTTTGGATCCAATTCTCACTGATGACAGTATATTATAGAACACATGGAACGTGGATTTATTTTTTTATTTATTGGGGTTTAGAAGCATTTTTGACAGTTAGGGTCACCTCGTGTCGGACAGTTTTATGGGTGGAGGAAGTTGAAGTCTCAGGAGAGAACCACCGAGCAAATGCCGGGCTCCCAACATACTAACTTCACACATGCAGGGTTAGCAATGGTTGAATACAAGTGCACTATCAATGTACTGTACTCCTTAGCACACAATGCCACTATGCCCGCACATGGGCAATGGCGGGCGCAGTTTCTTGCCCAAATCAGTCAATGCATATACAGTAAAATTTTTCAGTTTTGTGAAAATTTCAATGGAAATTGTTTACTTTGGTAAATTCTTCTGGGGAAATAAATACTAAAGTACTAAAGAGAACAATTACATTGCATTAGGCCACACAAAGTAGATCTTCTGTTTCTCAGGCCATCATTTGTGAAATTGCATGCGGGCGAGCGGTTTTTTATTTTATTTTTTATTTCAGTAATTACTTTTTTGCCATCAAAAGTTCATGTTCTTGGTTCAAGGTCTAAGCCTCATAATCTACAGAATAGCATGGGTGGTGGTGTATTTCATCCCTTGAGTGCAAGAAGACTTTGCAGTGCTAAAGCATTGCAAAGCCTTCTTGCATTCAAGGGACAAATTCATCAATTTTTTTTAACTTGGGTAAAATATCAGACATAAACCATTTAATTTTTATTTTTTTTAAGTTTAAATTGGTTATAAAAAAGAGCATGCGGCAGCCAAAATGACCATGCAGGAGGGCCTGAGAAACAGATTTTTTATTTTTTTAGACCTTACCAAAATAAAATTTAAATTTAGGGTGAAACCACCCATCTCCGTCTCCGTCTTACACCAGCGTAACTCTACAGGGTCATGTAATATTAAGAACAGCATGCTAAGCATGGCATCTGCTTCCCACTCCCCCCTCCCCAACCACTCTCAAAATACTAAGATGGACATATTTTCAACACTACGCATATACGAGGGGTTTATCATCTTTGTTTTACAGCGGACAGAAATCCAATCCTGCAAAAATTGCGAGATCAACGTGCACTTGATAACAATAGTTTGTGTCAATCAGATCATCTGCATGTGAGATGTGAAATGATTGTCTTTGTTTTGCAGCAACATTAATTCCCCACCAACCCAGTAGTAACTGTAAAGGCCAGAAACAATGAGGACTGGACTATCAAAGAGAACAAAGACATTATGCCACATGTGGGGAGGTGATTTGAATGAATTTTCTTGGTTTGACTACAGGGACGGGACTCATTTGAAAGCCTTTCCCATAAATAATCTTCATTCCAAATTTTATTGAAATCTGATAACCCAAACCTGAAATATGAGGCAAACAGACAAAAATTGGTATTTTACGAGACAAACAGCAAATTTTCAAAGTTAAAAAGTGAGACAAATCTGAAAAGTGAAAAGTAATAAATATGATTGAGATCCGATAATCCAAACCCGATATACGAGGCGAACAGACAAAAAATAGGCTATTTTTGTATATTCAAAGGGCCATATTGCACAGAAAAAAAACCCAGCAAGACGGCTGTTAGTCCTTGACGATCTTACATGTATGATAGTGAACATGTGTATGAAATTTCAATGAAATCTGAACAGTAATGTTCAAGTTATAATGCAGGCCGATATCTGAGTAAGGATGGACAAACGTACGCACAGATGTATGGACAGACACACTGACTCATGGATAGGTGCAATCCAGTATACCCCACGTTTTGAAAAAAATCTGGGGGTATAATTAACTATCTGGGGGCAAGTATGTCAGAGTACCGTACCAGTTTCCGAACTCCTTCGAGACATTGCTGCAGTCTTATATACCAATTATTGATCAAATATATAGATACTTGTTCAGGATGTCATGCTAAAGAGCTGACAACAGGCAAAAATTAACTAATTGAGGGTCATAACACCACTCAGTTTGGCTGAACTGTACCAATTTTCGAACTCCTTCAAGACATTATTATGAAAGACTCACATAGCAAATATTGACCAAATCCTTTGATAAGTGTGCAGGTCACAGTGCGAATAAGCTGAAAACAGAAAAACATTAACTAATTAAGGGCTATAAGTTTGTTCAGTATGGCCAAGCGCTACCAGTTTTCTAAAATGCTGTTAAGAAAGTCTCACATACCAAACGTTGACAAAATCCATTGATATTTGACGTCATCATACTACCGACGTGAAAACGGGAAAAAATCAACAAATTAAGGGTCATAACTCTGCCCAGTATAGCCAAAACATACCAGTTTTTTTAACTCATTCAAGACATTAAGAAAGTCTCACATACCAATACTGAATCAAATCTACTGCTATTTGTTCCAAGTTATTGTGCAAACAATCTGAACACAGGCATAAATTAACGAATTAAGGGTCATAACTCTGTACCGAGTCATTTTCTGGATTTTTCTAGCATTACAAAATTGATTTTCTATAAAATGAAAGTGTCAATGACACTGTAGCTCAACATGTGTAAGACATGTACATGTACATGTATAGTATGTGACATAGCAATGACACACATCTAGGTAATGACCTGATAACAAAGATACATGTAAAGTATTGTAAAGGTCTTACAAAATACTGACCATAGCCTGTAACAAATATACAGGTAAAGTATTGTGAAGGTGGGTGACAGTTAGATGTTAAACTAGAAAAGAAATCTCCATGGGGGTTAATGTTACAATGGGGATCCTTGTATGGTGCATCATAAGCCAAATGTTAGCAATCGTTTTGGTCTGTTTGATTCAAACCCTTCTAAGGTTAATTCCTACTAATTAATAAATATTTTCCAGTCGTTCTTAAAATACGGGTATTTGAATTGTTTTATCTTTAGCTCATAGGGTTCCCACGGGTGAGGTTTTATTTTTCTCATTGGAAACAGAAAACTGGGTTGTGCTAATAATGTTTACGCTACCCAAACAACACCAAATATTAACACAGCCGAGCCCAAAAGCAATTGTTACCATCCCATGATGATAACAAATGTAGTCCTAGAAGTTCTGTACAAAAAACTGATTGGACCTAATTTTGGTATAAAATGGCCACTGGCAGCCATCTTGAATTTCAGACCACACCCCAAAAGTCTTGTTCTCGTCCCAAGTGATAACAAAGGTACCCAAGAAGTTTCGTAAAGATTGATTCATAAAAACAGCATAATGTATTCCATGTTACTAAACATTCATGCAAACATTTATTCAAATCAGAACTTTCATACAGAAGTTCTGTACAAAAAACTGATTGCACTAATTTCTGTACAAAATAGCTGCCGGTGGACATCTTGAATTTTGGACTCCACACAAAAACACTCATTCTTGCCCCACGGTGATAACAAAGGTACCCAAGAAGTTTCGTAAAGATCGGTTCATAAATACGGCCTCTAGCCCAAGCCGTATAGAAGTTCTGTACAAAAAAACTGATTGTACCTAATTTCGGTACAAAATGGCCACCAGCAGCCATCTTGAATTTTGGACTGCACCCCAAAACACTCGTTCTCGTCCCAAGGTGATTACAAAGGTACCCAAGATGTTCCGTGGAGATCAGTTCATAAATACAGCCCCTAGCCCAAGTCGTATTGACGTGCACTTACTGTGTACAAGTAGCACTGAATAAATCAACGTTCATCTAATTTGCATAATTTCAGCACGAAAAAAAACCCTGTATTATATGTGATGTATTCCATGTTACTAAACATTCAAACAAAAATTTATTCAAATCAGAACTTTCATACAGACGTTCTGTACAAAAAACTGATTGCACTAATTTCAGTACAAAATGGATGTTGGTGGCCATCTTGAATATTGGACCGCACCCAAAAACACTCGTTCTCATCCAACAGTGATAACAAAGGTACCCAAGAAGTTTTGTAAAGATTGGTTCATTAATACAACCTCTAGCCCAAGCCACATTGAATTGATTACGCCGGACAGATGGGCAGACGGACGACGGGCAATGGCATAACCTCAAATTTGACTAGTCAAAGTTGAGCGAAAAATTGGGAGTATCCAGCGTATCACATGGCAAAAAACTTTTTGTAAAAGACTCCCCCTTTCAAGGTTAATGGGACAGAGTTGGCATTTTGAATTCCTGTGTTTGTTGTTCTTATGAAATATTATTTTATTATTATCAGTTATGGTACAAATATGGTACTGATAGCATACTTTCAGGAACCGTTGATGTCCGATGTTGACTGTGTATCAATGCGTGATGTGCACACATACTTTTGGGGTTCTATACACAACATCCTTCATTTTGCTATATAATTTGTGTAAATTTATTTGGAATTTATAAAATTTCAGACTTAGGAATTCCTAGTATTGTTTTTACCTTAGTTATGGTGTTTTATAAGTAATGGGCAATTTAGTTTGAAAAAAGAGGTTCATGAAGATTCAACCACAGGATGATTCAGCCCTCATACCTTTTCCGAGAATATTCGGTCTCTGACTCTCAGTCGTGGTCAAATCTCAACAACTCAGAGGTCAAATCTTCACAGAAAATATTTTTTTTTTTTAAGGATTTATGATTACTAATCATGACAAAATTGTATAATATGAAACAAACCTTAATGAAGCTGGAACAAAAAAAAAACCTTCCCAAAACAAGATGTGAGGTTCTGTTCGAATCCCACCTGCGGCAACTGTACAAAAGTGTACTGCACATTGATGATGTACTTGTCTTCAACCAATGCTAACCATGCCTGTTTGGAGTTACTATGTTGAGGAGCCTGACAGTTGCTTGCCATTGCTCAGTGGTTCTCTCCAGGTAATCTGGGTTCCTCCTCTAGTAAAACTATCCAACATGGGGTGACCCTGGCTGTAAAAAGTGTTGTTAAACCCGAATAAATAAAGAAATCAAATTTGCTGAATCCAAGACTTCTGAATGATGGTTTTGATTGGGCTGGGAGAGGGGGTGCTTTTGGTTCTACAGTGGGGCCCACTTAATTGGATATCTCTTAATTGTATATCCCTGTTAACTGAATATAATTTTCCAACACAAAACCATTTACCAAGCCTCAAGTACAAATTTGACCTGTTAATTGATTATAGGTTATACAGTAATCTCCTGTTAATTGAATAAGAAATCTCGTAACATGTCGAGAAATTACCCTGACTCTTCCCAGTTTTCCTTTGGTTATAGACCAATTTAGCCTCATTACATCAAATACAGGCATTTAATCTATTATGTCTTGTTTTGACAGAGATCATGAAGCTCTGTCAAACAAAATATAATAGAATAAATGCTAAGTTTATCTCTGGAATACAGGAAAGAGATACAATCCCAGTTAATTACATGTAAATACTCCTGTTAATTGAATAATTTTTATTGGCAAAGTGGCTCTTTCTTCAATTAACAGGGTTTCACTGTACAGCAAAAACAAATATCACAAACTAATAATGAAACTTTGTACTTGAGAAATGGCCCCAAGTCATCACGGCCCCAGTCATTACGGCCTCAAGTCAATTCAGCCCCAATATACCAAGTCGTTTCGGCCTCTATAAATATTTTTAAATATCGATTGAATTTTAACATTTTTCTATTTAATTGTTTTTCAACATTTATACCTCAAATAGATATTCAGGTATACATATGATACATGGTATTCTTTCATGCCTAGTAGATTTTCTTTCATGATGAATAAAAAGTTTCAGCACGCCGAATATTATTTATTTATTGGTGCTTAAGGTCACATATTTATGCACAATGGCTAATCGTGACCGTGACAGTTTTACGAGTGGAGGAAGCCGGAGTACCCGGAGAGAACCACCGAGCAACGACGAGCAGCTGTCAGCTCTCCAACATCGTAACTCTGAACTCTGCACCGCAGCACAGGCAGGGTTAGATTGGTTGAAGACATGCGCACCTTCGACGTGCAGTACGCCTCAGTACACAGCGTCATCGTACCCCCATGTAGGCAATCGGGGTGAAGTGTCTTTCCCAAGGACACAACGCGGTTGCCGCAGGTGGGATTCGAACCGAGGACCTCTCGGCTTGCAGCCTGCACCTCTACCAACTGAGCCACCGCGCCCCCACAACACGCCGAAGGTGCACATGGATGATGTGGGATTTGTAATCCCTTGCGACCTGAATAATTGTATTTTATTTGCTTATGAATCCACAAGAGTCGGAAGCGAGGGTCTGAAATGACTTTGAGGCCGAAGTGACGAGAGGCCGAAAGGACTTGGGGCCGAAGTGACTGGATACCATTCTCACAGATGAGAGACGTTAATTATTACAGAACACACCGAAAGTGAATTTACTGCAGAGATAATTGCTCGATGATGTACATGTATATTAATATTTGTTTTCAATAAATATCGAGCAATATATTAATACTTTTTCTAAGAATTATTTTTTAGGAGTTAAAACGAATATCGTAGCATATCTAAAATATCCTAACAGATGTGAACTGCTTTTCTTTCGGACAAATCTTCCCTGGGCCGAGTTTTCCCCTGGCCAAATCTTCTTCCAGTTACCGAATAAAGATGACATGCCACTTTCAATGGTGGTAAATATCCAAAAAGGTTATTATTTTCCATTTTTTGGTGTTCGAAACTGCAAAGTACTGTTCAAAAATACAGATGATTCCAAAAAGTAACACATTATTACTTTGTTTTGAATTCTGACGGGACCGAAAGCAAACTGTCAGTATTACTTTTTTTAATTACACCCATTTCGTCCGCTAACCAAATCGTCCGCTGCAATTTTACCCAAGTCGTCTGCTGTAATTTTACCCAACTTGTCCGAAACTCGTCCACTGGGGGAAAGTATCGAAGTATTGTATTTTGAATCATTTTTTATTTATTTATATAATAGTTTTATTGTATACTTTATTGTATATTATCTATTGTAATATATCTTAATGTACCTCCTTGCATTAAAATTTCATATACTTATACAAAATTCTGAAAACAGAAATATCAGAACAAATAAACTACTCAGCCATCTAATTAATTCCGACACTGTTTAACGCGGCTGTAATTACCCTTTATTCAATGGATTGCCTATAATAATTATATTATTACAGCAAAAGTTCTTAAAGTATATGTATGTTATATTAAGTTCCGCAACATAATCTTATAATTTTGCAATTATTCATTGAAGAGTGCCACCGGTGCTTTACAGTGAATAATTGCAAAATTATTAGCAAATGTATTATAAGAATTAATTATATTAAGAAACGCATCAAAATTCACGTTATATTAACTTCCGCAACATAATCTTATAATTTTGCAATTATTCATGGAAGATCGTCACTGGCACTTTACAATGAATAATAGCAAAATTATTAGCAGCTGTATTACAGGAATTAATTATATTAAGAATGCATCAAAACTTGTTATAATTATATTAAGAATTGCATCAAAACTTGTTATATTAAGTTCCATAACATAATCTTATAATTTTTGCATTTATTCATTGAAAAATATTTTCTATGCTATGCTGTTAATGTTATTATTTTGTGTACTGAAAAAATATCATTATTTCGCTTGATACTGAATAAATATCATTAATTTTATTTCCCATGTTTTTATGATATTCAAACCCTTGGCGAACGAAGTGGGTAAAGTTGCAAGCGTCCTAATTGTGCAAAATTTGCTAGCGGACGATTCGGTGCGCTGGCGGACGAAACGGGTAAAATTGTAAGCGTCCGACTCAGCTTGCGGACGAAACGTCCATGTATCTTTTTTTCAAACAAACTTTTCCAACACCTTTAAGCGGTTTTTCCTAACATTCGGAATAATTCAAAAACTGTGTTTCTATTCGTTTTGATACTTTACATATCTGCATACAATCGCCACAATATAACAACAATTATCAGTTATATTATCGGTTATATCATATATGTGCGGGTTTTTTTTTAATTAAGGTTATCACTGGCAGACAAGTTGCAACGAAATCAGGAGAGATCCATCTGAAATCACGAGATCATCAGCTAGGAATATTGACAAACCTACAGAGGGACAGAAATCGAGTAATAAGAATAATAACACTTTGGCCGGCCGCTGATTTGTCGCGGTTCTCGGATGAGAAGGCCTCGGTTACCCCTGAAGTGTAGATGTGTATACATGAATATAACACAAAGCTTTCGGGCGAATTAGGTTGCCAAAGCGAGCGAAAGGGTCTGGCATTTTGTCTATAAGAGGGGGATATGCCAATTGCAATTGAATGGGCAATTCGACACCGGAAGTTACGTGATTTTTTCACTGAAATTTACTGTCCACTTCAAAAATCACATTGACGGCTATAGAGAATTCTGTTCTGGAACACATTTATCTGACTGGGTATGTGGAACCCTTTGCGGGCCTACGGCCCGCTTGGGGTTCCTATAAATACCAAAAATTTGGCCTCTTTGATTGCTTCTAATTTGTGATCGTATAACTGGAGATCGATCCTGGGGACTGGTTTTTCCTTTGCTTCTTGAAGAACGTAGCGTTTTGAGTTTTGGCGGCATTGAGTTTGATGCGCCATAGGGCGCACCAGCTCTGAAGATCGCGAATGCTATCCTGCAGACGATTTTTAATTATGTTTCGGGACTTCCTAGCCGTCTACATGCCTATGTCGTCAGAGAACTGCGATAGTTCTACACAAGTTGTCCCTACCTTCTCAATGTCATTCACATATATTATGAAAAGAAGCGGGCTTAGAACCGACCCTTGTGGTGTACCCGCTTCGAGTATTACTTCATCTGACACTTCGCGGTTAACCATCACCTTGATTTTTCGGTCTGTTAGAAACAATGATATGCTCCTCAGAATTTTAGTTGGTAATCCCATTCTTGCTAGCTTATGTCTCACGCCATTGTGCCATACCGAGTCGAACGCTTTTTCTACATCCAAGAAGAGCGCTGTTCCGATTTCGTTTTGACTAAATGCTGTTTTCATATAATCGACCGGTCTATATACGTGTTCGATTCCCTCTTTCTGACTCCAATATGCTCTTTGCGATTTGTTGAAAAAGTTGCTTGATTCGAGATAACTGCGAAGTCTCGGGAACGGGTCAACTCGCCCTCGGGTCAACTCGCCCTCAGGTCATGTCGCCTTCGGGTCAAGTCGACCCGGGTCAAGTCGCCCCGGGTTAACTCGCCCCGGGTCAAGTCGCCCCCAGTTAAAAAAAACGTAACTCTAGTTATATCAGCAATTTTTTTTTATTTTAATACTATGATCTATTATTTACAAGAATATTATGAAGTCCAGCCAGACCAGCATTTTTTATTTCAATAATATATATTTTATTACTTTACAATATAAATTACAATATAAAGTTGGTTACAGCACTCGTACAAAACACGTAAAGACACATTTATACTAACTAATCATGAAACTGTATTGAAATCGCCGAGAAATATATGACGAACAAAGGGGAAGTAAAAGTTTTTCTCGGCAATTTAACCCCAATATTACCCCTCCTCCAATTTTGTAAAAAAAATTACCCACCCCACCAAAAAATTTTCCCAGGTCAACTCGCCCCTCAAATGCGGGTCAACTCGCCCCCCGATCGGGGGCGAGTTGACCCGGGAAAACTGGCGGGGGCGAGTTGACCCGAGGGCGAGTTGACCTGGAACCCGAAGTCTCGTAGTGAGAATCCGCTCAAATATTTTTCCAACACAGCAAAGCAAGCTAATTGGGCGGTAGTTATAAGGGTTGGTAAGGTCTTTGTCGGGTTTAGGTATCATTACTCATGTGGCCACTTTTCAGCATTTTGGGGAGTAGCCACAGGAGAGACAGCAGTTTAGGAGTTCGGTAAGTCTACAGTAGATGATGCTGGGGCACTGTTTCATTATTTTGTAAGAGATTTCGTCTTCACCTGAGGACGAAGATGACTTGCATTTTCTGATTACGCTTATTGGTTCGGTCAATTCATGGTCGTCCCCGTCTTCATGCCTATGGTCGAAGGTCGGTTCATTGAAAATTGAGTTGCTATCTTGGACAAATTTATTTACTTTTACCTTAAAATCGTTGTCATATCTGTTCCCTTCTTGTGGACGATGCGCTTTCTTTAGAAGTTCGACAAAAGCGCTGGCTTTTGCCTTGTTTTCCATGGCCATAGTTCCGTCGATAGTGTTCAGCGCATTATTATTGGCACCTTTGCACTTTTAGCTAGTAAAGGTTTTAAATGTATCTTAGAACCTTTTAGGTTCTCTCGGCCCATTTCGGTTTTCTGTTGCTTTTCCCATCTCACGCGATTGTCGTTAGCTATGGCCTTTTTCAGTTCTCCATGTAGGCGATTATACGCGGTTTTAAGTTCTGCTCTTTTCATTTGACCATTCTCTGATTGGTAAGCCCGGAAGGCTTTTCTTTTTTGTTTGCTTATTTGAAGAGTTGTTTGGGTTATTCTGTTTATCCGCGTCTTTACTGTTTGCCTGGGACAAATTTCGTCTAGTGTACTGTTGATAACCTCGTTAAGATGGGTGCAGGCTTTTCCTAGTTCATGAGCATTTACGGGGTCATTTGCCTTTATTTTTAATTGGATAATGTTTCTGAAGAGGTTCCAGACAATTTCTGATAGGTTCCTCCTGTTCAAGAGAGGATACCTTGCGGGACCAGTGTTACATTGCAAAGTGGCGTAAACCGGCAGGTGATCACTGCCTAGATCATCACCCCCTACAAATATGTCTTGCATTTGGCTGGTTAGTGATTTGCTGATGATAACCAAGTCTAGGATATCTGACTGATGGAGTGGGTTGTTGCTTATGTATGTTACGTCTTGATCGGTATTTACCAGGAATAGATCGAGTTCTTCAATGATGTTGAAAAGGGCGTCGCCATTAGGCTCAGTCTTATGACAACCGAATACCTGGTGTTTAGAGTTGAAATCACCCAAGAATATGTAGTGCTTGTATTTTGTGGTAATAATAATAACACTTTGGCCAGCCACTGATTTGTTGCGGTTCTCGGACGAGAAGGCCTTGGTTATCCCTGTACTCCCAACTGCTTCCCTATTCCCATGCTTCTCTCCTCCCAACACTCGGAGACGAACTGCTTGATGACATCCTTTGCCCCATTCTTCCCAATCTCTCCGATTAGCATATTAACCCTCTCCTTTGAGTCTCCTCCTAACCACATGTCCTTCATTCTCCCATTCCACTTCCCCATTATACTCCCAGTGAATCTTATTCTTTTAGACTGATACTTTGGGCATTCTAGAAGAACGTCTTCCGGGGTCTCCACCATGCCCAAATTACACATCTGGCACACCCTTTCTCTGTCTTTCCCAATTTCCCCCTCAGCTCCAGGGATCGCGACCTCATCTTGAACAACAGTGACCCCCCCCCCCCCCCCCCCCCAAAGGTGCCATCAAGGTACTCTTCAAAGTCTGGCTTCTCTTTATCACTCAGGTCACCCAAAGACCTCTTTGATTTGACCCCCTCTCGCCAATTACAGTTACAATCCTCCATGACCTTTCTCTGACGATTTTTTTACCCTGGTTTGCCCCAACGTCCAGGTCCGAGATCTCCAATGAGTAGTTCTCTACTATCTCTCTCACTTGGACCATCCACCCCGTTTTGATATTTGAGTTGAAAATTCTCAGGAACATTACTTTACACCATCGGTTGTCGGGGAGATTTACCAAATAATTAAGATAACCGAGTTTCAACAGGTATATCCTGTCCTTGATCCTCATCCACCCAAGCTCACCCCTGATTGCTTCTAGCGCTGCGGCATTACTCGGCCCCGTTATCCATCGGCCTGCATCGTTCTGCAGGATTTCCAAGCTCTTTACGGCCATCTGGTTTAGGGGTACCGCTTCCGTACCGTATCTTATACATGGCAGGCCCACCATTTCCCAAATGGTTTTCCCCACGAAAAATTTATTGAAACTGTTTCTCCCTATAAGTTTCATTTGGTTAAGGATTCGCTTCCCCTCAGAATCAATTTATTTGTGTGGTTTCGGTAGATGCCTCTTCCTGTAATGTTTAGTGGTAAAGAATCCAAATACTTTACTGTCTACTGTTGCTTGCGGCTTTTTATAATATGATATGATGGCCACGTGTTTGTGGTCAAGTTCAATTTCAGCTGCAATCACTTCAGCATTGAGGTGGTCACGTGGTATTGTTTTGTATTTAATCGCCTGCGCTATTAGAAGAGCGACTTCGTCAGCTTTTTGGTCGGGGCGATCTCTTCTAATTTGGTCGGGGCGATCTCTTCTAATAATATCAAAACCACCATGTTTGTTTGGTTTAAGCCATGTTTCGCTAATTCCAATTATGTCCGTATTTTTTAAATAATGTGACAGTTGCTTTTTTCCGATTAACGCTTTGAGCGTTCCATTGGACTATTTTTAGGGTATCCATGAATGGTTTAGGAATAACTGTACTAAGTTTATTTTAGTTTAATTACTATTTGTAATATTGTTACCTAATTATATTTTGTTGACGGCCGCTTCTAATAGCGTGTGAGATATTTGAGTTTTGTATAACTTAGAGGCTGTTTTACTGATCTCTTTGCAAACAAAGAATGATTTTACACTGTGTTGGGGCTCTATATATGACCTTCACTCACTAACAGTTTACATAAATACAGGTTTATTTTGGACCAGAGAGTGTTTTTTGTAAAATCTTTAAATAAAAATATTGTGAGTGAGTGATATAAAAACAGGACAACTCCATTTTCTGTAGGTACATCAGATAATTACCGCTAATACTCCTAGCTAATTTAGTTCACTTTCGCCTACACTTTTACCAAAAAAACTATTCTGTAGACGAAATTGCATTGTAGGCGAAGCTAGACCTATCCCATTCAAGTTACGTTTTGACACGTTGTGAGTAGGATTAAATAGGGATGGTCTGCCAATTGGTTAAATATATTTTGGCTTTGAAACCATCATTTGCCCACTTTAGAAAGGATTAAAAAAAATATTTGTAATGCTGTGCCGGAATGTGTGAGAATCTCTCAAAAACACGAGGCATGAAAAAAGGTGTCAAGGTCCTTCATTACAAGACCACAAGGTAGTAGTGAAAATTCGAAATTGAAATTGAAATTTGATGTGGGACCATATATACAGATTATCATGATAATGTGCATGTCCTGTGATTTGTATCAGATTCGAGGCGGTGTCCAGAATGGGATCTCAATCAGCCGGCTTTCTCGGCGAGTTGAGATCCCATTCTGGACACAACGAGAGGGCGACGGAAGCCAAATATTTTCCCATCATCTATAAATTAAATTAAATTGATTAATTCTGTTTATTTTATGAATTCATACGGTGGGTGTATTTGTTCTGATTATTATTAGTAGTATTAGTGTAACTTGTGATTATACAGCTTCACTATTTGTCCATTGATATATACAGATTATCACGATAATGTGCATGTCCTGTGATTTGTATCAGATTCGAGGTGATGTCCAGAATGGGATCTCAACGAGCCGGCTTTGTCGGCGAGTTGAGATCCCATTCTGGACAACACCGAGAATCTGATGCAAATCACAGGACATGCACATTATCATGATAATTCATTTATCTAACAATTCTGTCAGATAAACAGATGAAATCTTAAAGTATTAATAGAGTTTGGGGACATAATGTTAGGGGAGAAAAAGTTTGTAAAAAACACATATTTTATGGAATAATATTATTGTGCACAATGAGTAACGCGGTCACCGCAAATTTTCAAAGTTGGTGTGTTGTAAAAAATATTCACTCTCAATGTTATTTCCTATGCTGATACGCTTGAATTTACAAGTGTATAATATTTAATTCTGCATTTTCTATTTATTGTGTGTGTGGGCGGGAGAGGGGGGGGGGGGGTCATTGGCTACTAATAGTTCTGTCGCTAATTGTAAGGAATTTTGTTTTATTTTGTGAGCGATCAGCTGAGTCAATCACTGAAGCGCACACATAATGTATTCATGCGCCTGTTATGATAGCCCGTTGTGTTCCCGGAAACCAGTCGTCTATATGATACGGAATCAGAATGAGTCGTCTATATGATACGGAATCGGAACACATTTTGTGATACGTACCGTTTCTCGTGGTTTTCAAGCCAAAATGTATATGATTGTTAGATAAATATTTTTCCAGTTTATTTTTTTTCAAACGATAGTGTACTTTGTGTATGCATAGGTAATTTTTTTCAAAACAGTTTGGTGTGTTGCACTGAGAGTGAAAGGTTAGCACTGTTGTCAATGGGATTTTTTTAGGCTTTCATAACCTCTTAATGTATCTCTACTGGTGTCACCTCGCAGTTATCTTTTTAAGCAATATTTTTATTTCCTCAATGGAATGGGGTTTGGCGAACAGGCAATGCCTATATTACCGCCGTGCCCTACATAAAAATACAATACAATGGTGCAAGTGCAATTGTACATAAAACAGAAACTGACCCAATGAACTGGAAAGAAAGAGAAAGTACCACACTATATCCCATCATCTCCTTTATATCTTTTACCTATCTATCGGGGGTGGAGGCAATCTGCTTCCATTTATATGATAGGCCCACAAAAATCTCTCTCACCCAACACAGCAAAGGTCTTGTCAGGATTCTTTTCCACTGGATAATACACCATTCACTGGAATCTCATTGTTTCCCTAATATATTTTTTGGAAGTTTTCTCCATATCCCCATATAGCATAAGAGTGATATTATTGGTGTGGCCCAATTCTGTAAGAAGCGAATTTCTTTGTTCTGCATATAGAGGACACATTAATAAATAGTGTTCTGTGTCTTCATATACATGACCACAGATGCATTATCACTTATTAATCTACCAAATTGATGTCTGTTTAAATCACTACAATTTAACCGCAGCTTCGTGTAAGATTTGTTCCCTTCTGCTGTCCACATAATAAAACCCAGGGACGACATTGTCGTTAATTGCAAGTTTCTTCTTAAAACGATCTACGGAAGTACAGTTCTGAAGATCTGAGCTTAAGCCATTCCAAAGTTTTACCATTGATGGCAGAAACGAGTTAGAGAAAACCTGTTGGTGTTACATTTAATTTCCCTTAACAAGTTCGAAGATCTTAGCGAGTAACAAGTCAATTCTGATACAGGTTGCGGAATGAGCAGCCTAGTGTAGTTTGGCACGTTTGTGAACATAATTTTATACAACGCTACTAATTTTACTAATTTGTGACGTCGGCTACGCTTTTTAAGTGATATGAAACCAGATTCCCTGTAGATAGGTTGATGACTTGTCCCCCTAGTGACTCCTATTATAGTTCGTAGAGCATCCGAGTGTAGTTTTTCTACGAGTGTTGATTTAGTCTCCGTGCAACCATCTCATATAGCATCGGCATAATCAAACAGCAGGAGAATGAAGTATTGATATAGAGTTTCCAATGCGTGTCTGGACAGTCTGTATTTTAGACTTCTAAGGCAGTTTATCATAGGGCTGACTTTATTTATAAGACTCTCTATATGTGAATCCCATTGTCCTGTTTTTGAAAAGGTCAACCCAAGATGTTTATGAGTGCCCGTCTCTTCTATTTGCTGTCCTATGAGGTAAAGATGGGGACGAAACGTGGGATTTACTCTGTTTGAAATATACAGCGATTCAGTCTTTAGTGGATTAAATATGACCTGCCATGTTTTAGACCACTGGGCAATTTTTCTCAGGTCATTATTCAAAACTTCTGCTAATTTTGCATCTTCGATTACCAGATAAAGTGTTGTATCATTGGCATAAATTCTAATAGTGGAAGTAATATCTTTTACAATATCATTTATGTAGATATTAAACAGAAGGGCCCTAAAACGGATCCCTGTGGCATGCCAGCTTAAATGATTTGATTTTTGGATTTCTCCCCAGTTACAACCACATACTGTGAGCGATTTGTTAGGTAACTTTTAAACCACGTGAGTAGGTTTTCTTCTTATTCAAATAGAGTTTAATTTATGAATTAATCCGTCATGCCATACTCTGTCGAATGCCCTACTTATATCACAGAATACTTATCTGACTTCTTTATTGGTGTCCATATTACTAGCAATGTAGTTTTCAATATCTATTAATTGGTAAATTGTACTGTCACCCGGAATGAAGCCTGACTGTAGGGGTGTTAACAGTTCGTTTTCCTCGAAGAAAGAAAAAATGTGTCTAAAATTGACTTTTTCCAGAATTTTACTGACAGAACTTGTCAAAGAGACTGGTGGATAGTTTACCTTGTCATTAACTGATGATTTCTTTTGGATAGGCACAACACTGGCTTTCTTCCATAAACTTGGGAACTCATTACGTGATAGGAACAGATTAAAAAGATAAGTTAGAGGGAAAGCTAACTGTTGAGCGCATGCCTTAATGATTCTGTTATTAATTAAATCTGATCCGCTAGCTTTCTGGGGGGGGGGGTGGTGGGGGGGGGGGTGGGGGGGGGGTCTAAGTTACTAATAACTGACATTACTTCTTCTTCGGAGATTACCATGGATTCCAAGCTCATTTCACAACGTGGGATGGGTGGTAGTTACTTGTCATCGCAGTTATCTTAGCGACGAGACTAGTTTCAAACGAGAATTGACCGTCGGATATCACCAAGTGAACGAAGAAAAAGTCATAAATCAAGTGGAACACTTGGGGATGGGGGATATATCTAATTACCGAAAATAGCTAAACAATTGTTTATTTGGCTCGGATTATCAGAGTTTGCCCTTTTGCATTCTCACCCTGGGTTTATAAGAGTACAGTGGTGCTGTAGCGTTTTAAATAGTATAGTTCTGGGTGTCTCTAGAATTTTTCAGGAGTATATCGATTCTCCTCAAACAGTACTAAAACTGCCTAAAATTAAGCAAATGGGTCCGATATTTTGTTTATCTGGCTCCCGAATCCTCGGTTTCTGCCTGTACAAGGCACTATTCTCAACTGTTCTAGAAGTCCATCTTGTCCGAGCTACTTTTTACTATCTTTGGCCTGGCCTCTGCCGTGAACGAAGATTGAGTTAGACCACGCCATTCACCTTAACCGCTACGTAATGTAATTCGTTGCCCGAGTGGAAGCTAGACATCTGTTTGCTGTTGTCATCAGGTAGAAACAGAGACCACGGAAAGATAATTCTTTGCAATTTGCCTCAACATTTTCGATGACCCTTCAAGAAAAATCGCAAATCACACCAGGGGCAACAATTTATTATCGCTGCTTTTCTGACATTTTTTTCCTACTTTTCTTGTTTAATGTTTCGCAAATCTTCGAAAAATTCATTTCCTTTCTTCAAGATCCATTTTCAAATTCTAAACCAGATTTGGGAATAAACCATCATCGACTCATCCAATCGCAAAATCGGCGGTGCACAGATCCACATGTTGGTTAATCTTTGCGCAAAGTTTGCAGAAGGATGATTGAGAAATGATAAAGTAATAATAATAATAATAATAATAATAATAATAATAATAATAAACAACTATGAATTTGAAATCGCAAAACGAATTCCGAGAAATCATTCAACGAAGCACGAACAACGCTGGATCGCCCCTACCCTGCCTCTACATCTCTGATGCAGTCGTGCCGTATGGTCCACCGGGAAAATTCCCGGTAAGCTCCCTTAATGAGTGCCATAGGGCCCCCAAAATTTATGCAGCCCAACACCAATTGGTTCATGAAATTTCGTGAAAATGACCAAAAGGCGAAAAGGGTATGTAATTGCATAGACTGCGGGTGTATCGAAATGCTCTCTATGTGGACTGCCATTGTCAGTCCACACAGAGGACATTTCGATATACCATCAGTCTAGTCTGCAATTGATCGCTCAGATGAAAGGAAGCTGCCTTCTTTTAATATGAAAAATCAAAATGTTCTCCTATTGAGTCAAACTATTGTCTTCCAGATGGGTTCCCCTCTCGAATGAGCGACGAAGACGATACAAACGATTCCATCGAAATGTCCTCTATGTGGACTGCCATTAGGTGCAGGGAAGCAGCGTTCGTTCAATCCGTAGAATAAAACATTTCTCCAGATCCTGCCACCCCCTCCCTCCATTGCATTTTCCGGTAACTTTTCTTGGCCCTGTCCGTCCTTGCTGCATCGAGAAGAAGGTGGATGGATGTTCTGTACAAAAATCGTGCTTAGTTTATACATTGTGCTCTGACATTGAATTTTGCCGTTTTCCAATTGTTGGGGAGTACAGCGTCATTGCATTAAATATAGACCAATGGTGTGTTGGCAAGTGCGACAATCCAGCTCTCGAACTATTCAGTTGGTTGCATGTGAAATGCAAAAGCGGATTCTGTAGTAGAACGAGTGGTTGTTGAAATTCATAAACGGGCGGGGGGGGGGGGGGGGGTGCGAGGTAAGAATGCATATGAGATCTGCGGTATCTGAAAGTCGATAGAAAAGGGAGCTTCGAGCCCAGCAAATATTCATTTCTAGCCCACTCCAAAATTTAAGTTTGAAAGCAATGGGAATTTAGCTTGAAACATTTACAAAAATCGGACTTTCACCTTAGGGTTAATCGAATGGGGATTTATTTTAGAAAATAAAAATACAATTCAAACTCGAAGTGGACCAGAAAAGAACGATGTTTCTTCAATACAAATTTCTCATAGGAATTTGTAAAAGTGCTAATGTGCCTGGGACATTTACGAAAAAACGAATTTTTGGCACATATTCGCCCTCTTGCTCAGTGCAATTCGAATGGAGATTTTATAGAGAGTTATAAGGCTCTCCCATTGTTCTCACCCCTCGAAGTGGGCTAGAACAGATGAAGTCGAAATCGCTCCATTTCTATAGAAATTCCCCATAGGAATTTGTACTTTGGGGCGTTCTGGGCATACTTCGGACTGGCGATCTTGCTCACGCAGTCATTTTGCCCCGTTCAATTTAAATGGGAAAATTGCTAAGATGTGTAAAAAAAAGATATTTTTTTTTAACTTAATGAAAGATGAAATTTAAACTAAGTCCAAAAAAATTTATATAATAGGAAATTAAAAAAAAAACAAAAAATATTTTTCAGAAACAAAAAGTGGATAGTCGAAATGAAAAAAAGAAAAGGAGAAGAGCGTTGCGAATTTCTCCAAGATGTCGTTTACAGTAAGTTAGCCCACCTTGTGAAAAAAAACATTCCCAGAGCATTGAAGGGAAGATGTTTCGGTTGGGAGGTCTGATGTCCCATCCGAACTCGCAACCGGAACATCTGCCACGACTACCAATTCACGGAATACGAAGACGCGATCGTTATGTTTTTCATGCCGGCAGTAAATATGGTAGGCAAGCGCAATATAATGAGAATGTGGACGGAGACGGTCTTGCGCACAGGAGAACGGAGACCCATTGAATTTGAATGTTCGGATTTTCGATTGAGGACGATTCATCTCACAACTGAAAATCGAAGTCGTATTTTGCATTATTTACTGGATAGAGAATATCCAACTTTGTAAAAAGGAGAAAAACTAAAATTACTAGAATAAAAAAAATGGAAAAAGTGGATTATTCAAAATAAGATAAATATTTCGATATGATGATGGAATATTATAGAGAACACAAACAAAATCGTCCTAAGAGTATAGAAAAGTATTTTTCCGAGACTTCACCTGAATGTGTTTGCACAAAGCGAAGGCAAAAAAGAAAAAGATATTTATGGACTTTTTGGATGTTAAAGAGGCATACGATAGAGTATGGAGGGAGGGAATGTGTCGCAAGCTTGAGGCTCTGGGCTAGCTAGGCAAGTTTGTTGGAATTATGAAAGCATTATATAAGATGTACAGAGGGAACTTAGCCTGGGTAACATAACAACAAAACGTGTGTCAATAGAGATGGGCCTAAAACAGGGCTGTATCCTTTCGCCTATTCTTTTTGCATTGTACATCAAAGGTTTAGGATTACGTGGCCTGCACGGGTACATGTGCATCTGACTAGTTATAATGCTTGAACCAGTCGCCACCAGCTATTAATTTTTTTTTTTTTTGCGTCACTAAATAAGTACATTACTCATCTACCAACCCGATTCATGTCTGCTCAACTCAGATCACCAAGGAAATTTTTCTTTTTTGTTTCTTTTTTAATTCCAGTTGGCTTCATCATCATCTTTGTCTTCTCTTTGTTTCTTCTTTTGTTCTATCTCTACTTTCTTCTTCCTGTTATTTTTCTGCTGGTTTAAACAATATTAGTCCAGCAAATGCCTCATGTTATTTTCTAATGAAATACTCTATCCAACAAGGAAGACAACTTCCAAAAGCTTATAGCTTATTGTTGAATCCCTTACGTTTATTCTTGAATTCTGTTGTTCTGTTACATTGTATACCATTAATTTCACGAATTGTTCCTTTTTATCAATTTGCGTGATTTATACAATTGTCACTTTCAGTAATAAATATTGTTTAAACTGAAGGTTTAGGAGATGAACTCCTGCAGAGCGACGAGGGGGTAGCAGTTGGGGACTTGAAGACCCCGGGGCTATTTTCTGCAGATGATATGGTGCTAGTGTCAGAAAGCGAAAATGCTGGGAATTATTTGTAAATATGAGAGCAAATGGAGATTCGAACTTAATGAAAACAAGAGCAAAATTATACCTGTGGGCCGCAAAGTGGACCCCAATCGAAGGTGGAAAGTGGGAGAGTTCTGTATTCCGGAAGGTAGCAGCAAACTTCTCAGTGTAGGGGAGACAGGTGATTACGAGTATCTGGGGGTAAATATAAACATCCCAGGAAGAGGCATCTACCGAAACCACACAAATAAATTGATTCTGAAGGGGGGGGGGGGGGGGGCGAATCCTTAACCAAATGAAACATATAGGGAGAAACAGTTTCAATAAGGTTTTCGTTGGGAAAACCATTTGGGAAATGGTGGGCCTGCTAAGTATAACATTCGGCACGGAAGTGGTGCCCCTAAACTAGACAGCCATAAAGAGCTTGGAAATCCTGCAGAACGATGCAGGCCGATGGATAACGGGGTCGAGTAATGCCGCAGTGCTAGAAGCAATCAGGGATGAGCTTGGGTGGATGAGGATCAAGGACAGGATACACCTGTTGAAACTTGGTTATCTTAATTATCTGGTAAATCTTCCCGACAACCGATGGTGTAAGGTAATGTTCCTGAGAATTTTCAACTCAAATATCAAGACAGGATGGATGGTCCAAATGAAGGAGCTAATAGAGGACTACTCATTGGATATCTCGGACCTAGACGTTGGGGCAAACCAGGGTAAAGAATCATCAGAGAAGGGGTCATGGAGGATGGTAACCTTAATTTGTGAGAGGGGGTCAAATCAAAGAGGTCCTTGGGTGACCTGCATGATAAAGAGAAGCCTGGTTTGGAAGAGTACCTTGATGGCACCTTTGGGGGTCACTGTTGTTGAAGCTGAGGTCGCAGTTCCTGGAGCTGAGGGTAAAAAATGGGAAAAACAATGACAGATGTGTAATTTGGGCGTGGTGGAGACCCTGGAACACGTTCTTCTAGAATGCCCAAAATACCAGTCTAAAAGAATAAGATTCGCTGGGAGTATAATGGGAAGTGGGATGGGAGAATGAAGGCCATGTGGTTTGTAGGAGACTCAAAGGAGAAGGTTAATATGCTAATCGGAGAAATTGGGAAGAATGGGGCAAAGGATGTCATCAAGCAGTTCGTCTCCGAGTGTTGGGAGGAGAGAAGGAGTGTGGGAATAGGGAGGCAGTTGGGAGTATAGGGGTAACCAAGGCCTTCTCAACCGAGAACCGTGACAAATCAACGGGCGGCCAAAGTGTTATTATATTATTATAGTGTGATGATTTCATCCTCGCAACAGACTTTTCGAGGGAGGGGAGAATGGAATGATTTTGTATCCAATTTGTGAGAAGAAGATAAAGAGAGACCACCCCCCCCCCCCCACCCAACCCCCCCCAAAAAAAGAAAGAAATTCAAAATAAAAGATTAAAGAAAAAACAAATTTTAAAATTATAAATATTTATTTATGAAAAAGATTAAATTCAAAATTTCTTTTTTTTTGTTACAAAGTCACATCTTTTATTTATATGCATCCTATCACTTTGAAAAGCAGACAACACTTGCAAATAAAATTCTTAAATAGCTACTATCTTCATTTTTTGTTTCATAAAATAGGTTATGACCCCTCATTGGAACGAGCTCGCCAAGCTCATTCCAATGAGGGGTCATAACCTATGTTTTAGAGACAAACAATGAAAAAAATAATGAAAATTAATTGGCGATTTTTGAGAATAGCGCTAGCTGTTATGCTAGGTATAAGGTTAAATAATATAATTATCGTTAATAATGAAACTTAATAAACAGAGTAATCACTTTACTGGACTGGTAACGTGAAATAATTTATTTGAGGCGAGGGACTATATTGTAAAGCACTCATGTGCATTCGCACACTCGTGTTTGCACAACGTCCTTCACCTCTCATTAAGTATTTCACATAACAAGTGATTACTCCATATTTATTTATGAAAAAAGTAAACTCAAAATCCTTTTTTAACAAAGTCACTTCTTTTATTTGTATGTGAGCTATCACTTTCTCCTCTTCATTTTTGTATACATGCTCGATGGCCATTTCAACTTTTGTTAATTTGTTTCACATTTTTTAGAACTTCTTCTCTGAGTTGATCTACGGCATCTTTATCAATTTTCGGATATATTTTGATTTTGCTGTGGATCAGATTAAACTTCTTGATATTTTCCTTTTCTTCCTTCAGGAGTTTTCTACATCTAAAAATAAATCGACTTGATCTTCGGTCAGTATTAATCCCATGTTAAGATTACTGTATTTGTATTTGAAGTTTGTTACTTCTACATCATTCAGTTTCCTTGGATTAGGTTTCCAATAAAAAAAATTGTTATCATTGTATGATGTGATTCTTTTCAAATTGATTTTTTTTTCATTCCCATTTTTTTAAAATTAATTTTAAAAAATTGTTTTATTTGTTTTTTTTATTACTATTATATATATATATGAATTTTTGAGGACTGATTTTAAAGTTTTCTTTAAATTAAAAAAAAAAATAGCTTAGCAGAAAAAGGAATTTTCTTTACTTCTCACAGATATATAAGAAATTAAGAAAAAAACCACCAACAAAATCTGTAACTTGTAATATATTTTATTAAACGATATAAAAACATAGAAATAAAAACATCCTCAATAAAATTTAGGCAATATTCATTCACATTTTTAATGCAACAAATATCATCTCTCCATGTAAGATCAAAAACAACCTCTATAAATCTATCTATTATTTCTTCACATTTGTCTAATATGGGAAACAACTCTTTCTTAATCCCTTTTTCCTTGTTCTTTCTTGACAAAAATTTCTTCTTCTGTAAACAATTCGAAAAAAGCCTAAAGACAAAACACCCTCTATAAAATTTATTCAATATTCGTGCACATTTTTTTCTAGTGTTAGAAATATCTCTTCTTAATATAAAAGGAAGAATATCATCTCTAAATCTTTCCGACGAATCGTCCATTGGACAAATCGTCGGCAATTTCCGTTCACGACAAATCGTCTAGATTCTACGACGAATGTGCAATCACGATGAATCGACCAGTATTCCACGAGATCTGTGTACAATTGGTAACAGAAGATGAGACTGATACACCAAAAGCAAAAAAAGGGAAAACTGCCAAACTTCCTCACTTGGTATTATCTGTGTCCATTTCTGGGGTTGCATAAGCAATGACAGCTGCCAAGAGTGTCACTTGAATGCTCAAATGTGGCCAAAACAACAAAAAATGACCTGTGCTGTGTGCAGAATACTTACATCAATCGGCTTTGTTAAGTTAGAAAATGCAGCTTCTAATTCATTTGTGTACATGGTTTGGTATGCTTCATTTGTTTTGAAACTATCGTCATTCTGTAGTTGCTGTGGGGAGACTTGACTGTTGCTTTCTCATGGGATTTAAGAACATTCAAAACTGATCTTCTAACCAATACTAATTTTAGGGGCAATGGGTTACCAGCCTGATCAATATCGCAATTATGTTGGTTATTAAATTCATTTATCTAAAAACTTAAGCTTTGTGGTCTCATTTCGGTAATTCGTGTGATTTTTGTCTGCCAGGTGGCTTCTTTCTATTTCTGTCCACAGATTGTCAACACACATAGAGCTTCACAACATTTTGGTGCCAATAGCGATCAAAAGTGATGGTGATCCACCTTACACACAATGCGGTTGTGCGCGGAAGGCATATAAATTTAAGATGGACCGCCATTTCGCTATATTTGGTGAATAGAAAAAACCTTTCTGAAAATTCTCCTTGACAATGGTCTTCTTTTTCGATTTTCGATTGGCAGACTTCACCAAGACTTTTTTGCGTCACTAATATAGTTCGACGACAGTAAAATTACTTTTTCCAAAATATACAATTGTGAGGACTGCAATTGCAATTTATGTTGATGTGAATATATTTTTGTTTTCAAATATAATTTTCCACTTTTATGTTTTGATCATCGGCACCAACCAAATAATAGGAGTTTGAATCAGTGGCGAATTAATCCCTTGCTGACACTTACGTCACAATGTACAGTTTCTGAACTCAAGAGCACATTGTACAGATTCTGAACTCAATAGCGCTACTAAGGGGTTTATCTCGCAATTATCACATTGTCAGTTGAATATTTTCCAATGAATGCACTGTGTGCTGTACATTACACATCGCTTCTCAGATTCGAAAACAGCAGTGAAATATTTGAAGATTTCAGATCTTAGGAAAAACAAATCGTTTCCCAACTTGGCCCAAAAACCATGTGATGATAACAAGTAACATGTCTAGCTTGTGGGTCATCCATTTTCCTCTGAGCGTTCTCACCTGGTTGGTGATGGAATGATAAATATGGAGTGAGGAATCTTTTATTTAGTTTAAACAATATTTTATTAAATAAGTATGCTATATGTGACAATACTGAACACCAAGAACGTGACAGTATATATAGAGCACATCAAGAATATAACATATGCTAACAAAATAACATATGTATATAATGGGGAATCTGACAGAAAGCTGTGAGCTTATGTTAGTCATCTCCCAGTGTACACTTGATTATTGGCTGTGTCATCATCGCGTTGTTCATCGATGAAGGCAGGGTCATCATAATCAAAGCTCTCACCAATTTCCATACATGTATTTTCAACTTCATCTACAAGTAGGTGATACAGACGGATTCCCGGCCACCATGGTCAGTGTGATCCAGAAAATGATGGTCCTGAAAAAATTGAGGTATTTTTGGCAAAATTGAGCTATTTTTAGAAACAAATTCAATTTTTTGGGAAAATTTTGGGGTTTTCCAGAAAATTTTTGCGTTTTTCCAAAAATAATTCAACTTTTCCAGGAAAGTCCCGGATTTTTCGTGAAAAATGTACGAATTTGAGCTTTCTAAGCCAAGGAGTTTATAAAAATACAGGTTTTTGGTACGCCCCTTTTTTGGACAGATTAACACTGATTTTCCCATAGGGGTGGATTTTGTATTTCGGAGAAAATCCTGAAAAGGCCTGAAAAGGCAGTATCGTGGCAGGAAAGGACCCTCAATCCGGGACTGGGATTTTCTTGTGGGAAGTACCACGACACATTGGACTGAGTAAATTCTTGTCGACATCTACCGGTCCAGACGAAAAACCCTGGGTTTTTCCCCGTCTTTCGACTCGATGGGGAAGAAGGGAGAAAAACAATGATCCGATTGGGGGAAATGGATGAGGAGGATCAAGATTGGAAAAAATGTGTATATATTATAAGTTAAAAGATGAATGATAATAATAAAAAAATATATATATATAAAACAACATTAAAATAAATAAGAATTAAAAAAAAATATAACTGTTTTTTATCCATTAAAAAGAGAAAAAAAAATAAATAAATGAAAAAAACAATGTTTCTACACATCAGAGATTCGAAGCGAAGGGACGAGCAGGTTCGCGAATTAATACGGAGTAAGGAGACTATTCAAGTCCAGCATAGGACCAGACGATTGGGAGAGATGGGATTAAGACGAGAGTCTACCAAGTTGCTCAGACCCGTCACTGAGGTTCCTGCGAAAGCTGTGACCGAAGCGAGTGGTAGAATAGCTCTGGAAGCCGGTAAGAGAGGTGACAATGCTTTGATTAATAAATTGATAACTCCACAGCCTGCCAAATGATCAAGAATCGAACCGACAAGTTGGGGAGATTTCTATGATGATGTCATACCAATACAAGACTTAGCTAAAATGACAAAAGGATCGGGATTGAAAGTGATTTATAAGTGATTTATAAAAAACAAAACTTATATATATAAAAATAGAAATTAAAATAGAAAAAAAATTAGAAAAAACAGACGATAAGGGAGAATGCTAATTTTCTGTGTCTCTTTCATCAGGATCTCAAGAATCTCAATCACATCTATGGAGATTACATGGCCAATGACATGAGTAGGGAAGAATTCAGGAGATTTTGTAAGAAGGTGTGGGACAAAGGACTTCGCAATTTTGTGGTGATCGATTTGACTAGCAAATTTAACAATGGAAAATATTGAAGTGGATTCGACGATTTTTTTTAATATTCCTAATAACAATAGAGAAGAAAATAAAAAAATCAATATTGATAGAATATATAAAAAAATATATATAAATAATAATAATAATAATAAAAATGTCAGAATATCATCTATTAGAACAGATCGTCATGAATACGGCTGCAAAACAATCCTTTCAAATCGTAGTGAGTCACAACATGACTCGATTCACGACTAAATTCGAACCTTCTATCGAATTGAAGAAGAAAAAGAGATACGAGATGGCGTTGGTTAATCTCGGGACTTACTATTCATTTCCCAACATCACCAAAAAGAATAACGTGTTCAAGTATTCCAACTGAGTCGATTGGTTTGAGAATTCCTAAAGGAAGTTATGACATAGGCGATCGGAACCATCACATCCAGACGAGACTAAAGACCGATGGTCACAGAAGCAAGATGATAATTGCTCCCAGTACGAGTACTCTACAGACGATATTAGACTTGGAAGATAATTTTTTTTGAGTGGATTTTAGTGCAGAAGATTCGATCAGTAAGATGTTGGGATTCGATTGAAAGATGTATCGAGGTCATGCAGCATCCGAAAAAATATGGTCAACATTCTCGCGGTCAATAGCATTTTAGTGAATGTCAATGTGAAGTTATGCCAATGGTCAATAGCATTTTAGTGAATGCCAATGTGAAGTTATGCCAATGGTGGTGCTCAGCGTATGATCTACTCGTTTTTCTGGACGTTTCTCCAGCTTACAAAATTGTGGAGTGACCTCAAAATCTCGTCTATGTACCCATCGTCCTGGACACGTTGTATATCATTGAAACCACATTGACGGATCAGAATGGAGATGTTAGATCTTCACGAAGAGAGAGTGACTATATGATTTCACATCAGAGAGATATGAAGAAAAGTAAATAAAAAAAAATAAAATAATATAATTTGAAAAAAAAATTTAAAAGAAATTTTTTTTCATTTTTTTTATATATTTATATAAGAAATAAAAAAAACAAAAAACTTATAATATTTATAATAATTAAAAAAAAAATCACAAAACTTGTAATATTTCTAAATAAAAAAAAAATTATAATCCAGTGAAAAAAAAATAGCAACAAATATGAGTAGTAATCGATACATCATTAAAAACGTGAAAATATCTGAAGGACAGAAAGCTAAACTTCGCAGAGCATTGCGCCATCGATGCAAGGCCATTAGATTCAAATTCAGTTATGAAGCGAGTGGCAGTAGCGATCAAATCGCCTGAACTAAAACTCAAATGAAAAGGATGGTGAAAGCAATTCGTAATCAAACAGGAAATGTGGTGAGATTGACTCCCGCTCAATTGAGATACAATCTGAGAATGAAAGGTGGTTTCTTACTGCTATTGGTGGGACTCGCTGCCAAAGCATTACCCATTCTCACAAAGACGATGTTACCAGTGGTGGGTGAGGGAGCTCTCTCAGGACTCGCTAGTTCAGGAGTCAACAAAATAATGGTTAGAGGATTATTTTTGAAGAAGAGAGGAAACAGACTATTTTTGAAGAAGGGAGGAGCCATATGTCATGTAGACGTCGAAGGTAAAGGATTGTATCTAGGACCCATGAGAAAAGGTGGCAATGTCTTCCACGGAGACGGTCTCTATCTGAAGACCGGAGAGAATGTGGTACCAATTGGTAAAGGTTTATTGTTCAGTCAGAATTTGCCATTTAAGAATATACCCATTTTGGGTATGTTATTAAAAAGAACAAAAAAAATAATGATTATATAATGATTATAAAAAAAACGAAAATATAAAAAAAAAATGAAACAAAAGAAGAGAAAACAACTTCCAACAGACATGTTCTCAAGACGTTCGTATTATGAAAAGCTTTTAGATTTTTCACAATCTTTACATGAGTATGCATTAGAAGCAATTCAATCGGAACAAATCATATTCGATACACATTTAATCTGCTGCAGAACATTGTTTTTTTAATATTGTTATTCATATTCTTAAATCAAAGCTATTTTGAAAATATCGAAATGTTGAAGTGTGAAAAAACGTGTCTTACCAAGATTGTGACATGATTATAGATGTTCGAAGTGTTTTCAAATACCATGTGACATTTGTAGAATGTTATAATTATGGGAAATATCGTTAATAATTTTTTGTGCAAAAAACATAGGTGACCTATTTGATCGTGGTGGTGTTGAAAATATTCAGAAATCTATTCGCGAATATATCAAATTTATTCGCAGATTACACTCGTTCACATTAAATAGTTCGTGGATCAAATTTGCTGAAAGGTTAAAAATCATTATCGATTATTTCCCTATCAATCTGACGATAATGACGATGAGAAAATGATGGTTTTATCGAAATACGAGTGGCATAAACTTCAACTTTCGAAAAAAAAATGTCATCTCTTTCCAATAATAATAAGCACAATTGTAATAGACATTCGTTTGATAATGAGAAGAATAGATGTATTATTATTAAAAAAAAAGCATAATAGATATAAAAGATAAAAAAATTTTAAAAAATAATACTAGAAACAAAATAATAGAAAATAAATAAATAATAAGAATAGAAACATTTTTTTATATAAACATTATAATGAACGATTCTTTGGAATTGAGAGCTGGCTTTCTTTGAAGTGCACTGTGCAGAGCTTACATGATCTGTGTAAAAGAACAATTTCCTCGCATCGTGCATGAAAGATGTCTCATTTGTCGAGAGGAGAACAAATTTAATTGTGTTGATCATTCGTGTGTCATGATGGAATAGAAAGACACCATCACTACGTATTTAATGCCCACATTGGAATATGTCCAATGCAATGACGTGATGAAATGTTGGAATCAATTAGTACTTGGTGTTGGTAAACCCAAGCCCACTAGATCGGAAAAGTTGAAGTTAGCGCATCGAAGTCTCACTAATGAAGACAAAAAATGTGTTTTTGAATATTTGTTGAAAAGGGAAGACCACAAATTGTCCAACAGAAATCACATTTGTATGAATTCCTTGTTTAAGGGAAGAAAACATTAAAAAAAATGTTTTTCATTAAATAATAAGGAGGTGAAAATAATAAAAAAAATAGATAAAAAATAATAATAGATATAAATAAAACTGAAATGAAAATGGAACTTCAAAGTAAAAGCATCTATCCATCGTTAGAGAAGATGGAGCCCACAGCACCTCTTCTACCACCAGAATATAGTAACGACATGGGACAGAAGTAATGAATAGAACAAATCAATAGAATTCAATCGTATCTGACACGAGAGAGAGAGATTCTCGTCATTCACTCAATAAGATATATTCGAGATTAGAGAAATTCGTGAGTGGCGTGGATTTGACTTTCATCACGATCTCTATGGGTTTGAACGTTGCCAGAATTAGTCTCTTGTCGACTGTCGTCATTGCTCTTCCGGTTGTGTTGGCCGTAGAAGGATTGGCTTTGACTGCCAGATTCGTCAGTATGATCAGACAATTTCTCTCTAAGAAATTATCCATGAAGGCCAAGAAACACGAAAACATCAGTGTTTTGATCGATTCCATGTTGGATAAGATATCGATGGCATTGAAAGACGGTAGGATTTCGGACGGTGAATTCGTCGACATATTGAATGAAAACAAATATACAAAGTCATGAAAGCAAAGATAAGAGTCAAGAGTTGTCAGATTCTCAAGGAAGAATTGAAGGATTCTCTCGTGGAAAAAGGTAGGGAAGAAGCGAGACAATCGTTTTGTAAATTATTGGATCCCAAAAAGATTCCAGAAGCAATTGATTGAAAAAAAAAAGTATATATAAAAGAAGAAAAAATTATATATAAATTAAAAAAATAATAATAATTAAAATATATATATATGAAAAAAAAAATGTATTGCGTCAAATGCAAGAGAGTTACCAATACAGTTAATGTTAAAAAAGTACTGACAAAAAATAAAAGTCCCATTTTTTGCGAAACGTGTAAAATGTGCAGTTCGACAAAAATGCAATTCGTCAAACATGGTGCCGGTCTGACGAATAAATTGATTAATAATCTACCCATTGAATGCATCTGCCAGGACATCAATTCACAGGACCTGGAACGAAATTAAATAAGAGATAGAATCGAGATCTGACAGCTAAATCTTTGAGCAAACCCATCAATAGGATGGATTCAGCCGCTTACACTCACGATCTGTGCTACGCTAAACATTCCAACGTCGTAATCGAATCTGCGATAAAAACATGTTGACAATGTTGAAAAATATCCCAAATCCCACCAGGAGAGAGAGACTCAAACGTTCATTGGTCGGTAAAGTAATTAGTACCAAACGTTGATTTGGATTGGGTCATAAACAAAAATGTCCAGAAAACATTACTAATGAATGCATTGGCGAATGAACTACACAAACCTGTCACACATAAATTTTGAAGGAGAAGGGTATTCGTAAAGGGTCTGGATCAGATCTGGTCGGCCGATCTGGTCGACATGAAATCACTTTCAAAACAGAACAAGGGTGTTAAGTACATACTGACGGCCATCGTGTTTTCGAAATTGAAGAATAAATCAGGAGCTTGCATGGCCGAGGCTCTGAAGAGCATATTTGCATCGGCTTCTCAAAAACCAGATAAACTGTGGGTGGACAAAGGGAAGCAATTTTACAACAGTCACGTTCATCCATTGGTTGACCTCTATTTCGTCGAAAATGAAGGGAAAGCTAACATGATCAAACATTGGAATAGAACCATGAAGGAATAAATGTACAAGTATTTCACAGCTAATAAGACCAAGAAATATATCGATGTTGTAGACGAACTGGTCAAAGAATACAACAATACACAACACAGATCAATCAATATGACTCCCGCAGAAGCTAGCGATTTTCGAAATGAAAAATGCGACTTCACTAATCTCTATCCCGAAAGGATCAAGATCAAGAAGGAGTCCAAATCACCAAAATTTGCAGTCAGTAATCAAGTGAGAATCACTTCTTATAAGTCACTCTTCACAAAAGGTTACACTCATCGATGGACCGAAGAAATCTTTAAGATTATTAGAATATTTTACACAAATCTGGTGACTTACAAAATAGAAGCATTACAGGATGATGAAAATGACAGCAGAGAAATCATTGGAACATTTTACAAACAAGAATTGCAGAAGACGACATTTTGAAGAACCAACACATCACTTTTATTTTTTTTGCATATATATAGTTAAAAGGAGAAAAAAAATAATAAATAAAATTAATAATTAAAAAAAAAACAATTAATAATAAAAAAAGTGAATTAACATACACAGACAACAAAAACAAAACATGACGAATATATTAGATATAACCGAAGGTATATTGAGAGGCGAAAGCATTCAAGAATATGAAGTTCATGAGTACGAACCAGTGACTGGAACCAATCTAAACAATGCCGGTGAAATAAGAATCAACATTGAAACTCAACTTGAAAGTTACATAGTGATACAGGGGCGACTCACCAAGAAAGATGGAGGCGATTATGCCGATGATGACATGGTCACTCTAGCCAATAATGGTATGATGCATCTGTTCAGTAATATAAAATACATGCTCTCAGGACAAGATATGGAATCCAAGTTTCATCCTGGACAAGCCACCACGATGTATGGACTCTTGATGCATCCGGACGATTTTTCGAAATCTAAATGACTCATTCAATTGTGGGTGAAAGACACTGTTGCCGACATGAGAGCAGCCAATACTGGTGCCACCCTGAGATTCGACTACGTCGTCAAGACATCGTGACCCAAAGGAACGTTTTCGTTCAGCATACCTCTGAAACACATATTTGGATTTGTGGAAGATTACGATAAGATTCTCTATGGATTCAGACACAATCTGACATTTATTCAAAAAGGAAACAATGAAACCATTATAAGACTGCTGCAGGTAAGATGCGGGTAAGATACATCTGAACAAGATATCTGGGTTCCTTCCACACAGATTGCCTTCAGTCGCAGAGAAAGTACATCACTACTTGATCATAAAATCAAAGAGTAAATTACCGATGGTATTTAGAGTGTGACATGGCTAGTATTCCACCGTCTACCAGTCATTTTGATTGGAGATTGACCGTGAAATCTGCTTTGGAAAGACCACGATTCGTCGTAGTGGCATTTCAAACTGATAGGGATTGGTCTCAAGAGAAAAATCCTTCCCTATTCGATCATTGTATTTCTAAATGCCACGAGATAACCGGCGATCGATTACAATGCCTCTTTTGATAAGAATGCTTTCTGCAGACTATACAGCGAAGCTGTGGATTACAGAAAAAGAAATATCATTCACTGGACGAATTGATGGGTAATCCTACATCACTCCCACCGAATATAAATCGATGTATCCCCTGTTCGTATTCAACATGAGTAAACAGAGCGAGCGACTCAAGAGTAGCATCTTAGACATTCAGATTAAGATGCAATTTGATAAGAATGTGCTGAGGAGAACCGAGGCTTTTGCTCTAGTCTATCTGATAGAGAGTTAGAATTCGAATCAGATGGGCAAAAAATGTCTATTGTTCGATGATATAATATATATAAAAATAGAAATTAAAAATACCCCGCAAAAAATATGAAAATGCTAGTGTTCGAATGTTGCTTCTTCATCTTTTCGACACTGTAACTCTTCTGACATTCCTCACCACAATGCAAATTTTGTTTTGTTTGTTTTTCAAATGTGGGAATTAATTTTATCTAAAACATAAATATCACATGACATATTAATTTGACGAATGTGGTTTCGATTTAATAAGAAGCTTGAGAAGAGCGATGTTGCACTTGAGATAGTGAAACATACTTCTAACTTGCGGCAGACTGCTTCCCTTTTTATACTTTTCGGAGGAACATATGGGTATTTCCCTAGTCAGAAATATCTTGTTTGAGATCGACATGCATTCAGTCACCATTTCATTCTCACTGACGATAATAGTGAGCAAAATTATTCATTAGACTTTTCAAGTTCACTGAAGAATAACGGATGACACATACCGATCATAATTATGCATTTCACAAAGAAAAACACCTGCCTAATGGTTTATATAAAGATTTCATTCATGAGATTATAACGGTCCTTTCAGTAGAATAGAAACAAATAAATTTGTGTTTACCTTCCTTTAAATAGTCAATTATTGAAATATTTATGATTCATAATTCACATTATAAATTCACATCACAATCTGCCTCGCTGTAGACAGTTGCTTCGAGTACACTTTTCACACACTAAAATACAACCTTCAATATAATGTTAAATACAGTACTTTTAATTATCAAAAATAAATTAAATACCTGTGCTTGCAATATTTCGACCAATAAAAACAATTTCTGACAAAAAAATTGATTCCGTCAATCAAAAAAAATCAAATTATATCCATTTACATTTAAATATTAACCCTAAAAAAATCTATGAAGGATTTTCAAGCAACATCGCATCCATGACGTAAACATTGATTTTGATATCATTTCCCTTTTGATAGACCCATCAAAACACCATGTCCACGGTCTCAAACATCAGTCACTGTTGTTTTCCAATGATGAGATTCAATCTGCGAACCAATGCCTCAGAAACGCCGGGAAAAAGCTTCCTTCCATAGAACATAGTGGAGACATGGTCTGGATCAAACCCTTCTATGTCCGCCGAGAAAAGGTTTAATAAATCATCTTGGGATTCGTACAACAAATCCAGATTGGTCTCGCTCAACTTCAAAAGCAGGATGCATTTATCGAATTTGTTCATCAAACCATCAAATTCCACGTCCGTCAATCAAATGGGATCATGAGATTCTAACTTATAAATTTTACTACCAAACTTCAGGTATCTTTCAACCCTCTTCAATTCGAATGAGGATTTCTTATATTTTTTTTTTTTAGGTGCCGCTCTTGGCTTCATGATTATTTTTATTTTATTGTGAAAATATCTCAATTTTGTGTTTTTGTTTTCTTTTTGTTCTTTAAATGATAATAATTATTAATTGTAAAAAAAATTTTTTTTTTCTTTCTTCTTATATATATATGTGTAGAAAAATAAATAAACAACTTTCACAGTTTTTTTTTTCTTTAATGACAAAAAAAATCTCACTTCTTCAATTCGAATGAGGATTTCTTTTTTTTTCAGGTGCCACTCTCGATTTCAAGATTATTTTTATTTTATTGTGAAAATATCTAAATTTTGTGTTTTTGTTTTTTTTTTTAAATTATAATAATTATTAATTGCAAAAAAATATTTTTTTGTTTTTTTTCTTCTTCTTATATATTTTTGTAGAAAAAAATAAAACAATTTTTACAGTTTTTTTCTTTAATAACAAAAACAATGTCACCCATCATTCATTTAACAACACATAAATTATACATACACACACAAACACAATTTTTCCAATCGCGATCCTCCTCGTCCATTTCCCCAATCGGATCATCAGTTTTCTCCCTTCTTCCCCATCGAATTGAATGCAAAAAAAAAAGAATATGTGGTGTATCGAGGTTTTTTGTCTGGACAGGTAGATGTCGATAAGAATTTACCCAGTCCAAAGCATCATGGTATTTCCCATGAGAAAATCCCAGCTCCAGATTGAGGGTCCTTTCCTGCCATGACACTGCCTTTTCAGGCCTTTTCAGGATTTTCTCCTAAATAAAAAATCCACCCCATGGGAAAATCAGTGTTAGTCTGTCAAAAAAGGGTCATACCAAAAATTCATATTTTTATAAGCTCCTTGGCCCAGAAAGCTCAAATTCGAACATTTTCTGTGAAAAATCTAGGATCTTCCTGGAAAAGTTGAATTATTTTGGGAAAAACACAAAAAATTTCCGGAAAAACCCAAAATTTTCTGAAAAAATTTGAATTTGTTTCTAAAAATAGCCCAGTTTTGCAAAAAATACCTCAATTTCTTATGCACCATCATTTTCTGGACCACACCAACCATGGTGGTCGGGAATCTACATGTATCACCTACTTCTACATTTTCTGTTATTGGCAAATTAACCTGTTTAAGTAAACTACCATGAATCAAAATTTCGACCTTTCTTAATTTTGTAATCAGGAAGTCTTTCTTGTTCTACCTCAAAGGGTCCAATATATCGTGGGACTAGCTTCCTATTTTTACTACGGAAAACTTTCATATGGTTCATCATGACTTGATCTCCAACTGAAATAGTATGATTAGGTGTCATTGATTTTACCACCTTTTCTTTACATCGAGAAATGTGTGTATTTACACTTGCATAGGCATGTGATACATGTTCCTGCAAAGCTTTAACATAAGCTGCAAACATAGGTGTAGGGGTATCAGACAATTGATCATTTAAGTGTTCATCGAAGGTAATCTCACTGATCACTGGTATACGTGCCTCTTGTCCAAAAACTATCATGAATGGAGAATGCTCTGTTGTATCATGAACAGACGAATTATATGCAAATTATGCCAATTTCAAATATTTATCCCAATTGTTACATGCTTTGTTAGTATACTGGGTAAGGGCTTCACATATTGTTGCATTTAAACACTCAGTTTGTCCATTAGGACAGGGGTGATAAGAAGTAGTTTTAAACTTCTTAATGTTCAACGTTTCACATACTAACTTGACCAACTTTGATTCAATATTTGAGCCTCGATCAGTCATCAAAGAAACCGGTATATGGTCCATCATTCACTGAAATGCGGAAGGCATATTCGCCAAACCAAATGGGGCCACATTAAATTCAACGAGACCCTCTTCAGACACAAATGCCGTCTTCTCACGAGAAGCAACTTCAAGTGGCAGCTGCCAATACCCAGAGCGTTGATCAATCACTGTATTGTAGATTGATTCACGTACTTTGCTCAAGAGTTCATCCATTTTGGGTAGTGGGTAACTGTCCTATTTAGTTAGGTTATTCACTTTTATGTAATTAACACAGAATCTATATTCATCCGAACCCTTTCTTCTGACTAAAATGATTGGGCTTGCCCATGGGGAGTTGGATGGTGAAATAACACCCTTGTCCAACATTGTGTCAATTTGCTCCTTAACCATGCCTCTCAAATGTACTGGAGTGTGAGAGGGTGATTGTTTAATTGGGTCACCTGTAGTTTCAATTTTATGTTCACAATCCCTAATATAACCCAGTTCACCACATACTGAAAACACACCACGAAACTGATTAATAAGGTGATCCCGGACAGTTTTCTTCTGTTCAGCTTCCAAATGATCTACACTTAGCTTACTTTCTAATTTTAACTTTCTGCTTTCAATAACTGTATCTGAGCTAACTTGAAATTTTTCACACCCAATATCTAAAACATCTAAATATTCAACCTCTTCCAAGGTTCCCAAATTATCACCAGGAAATATTTCAATAGAACTGTCAGTTACATTTCACACTTTCACAGGAACAGACCCTACATTCGCGACACAACAATGGGCTATTAATACACCATGCTGAGCTAAGTTAATCTCGGGTTGCAACATAAGACAATCATGAGATGAAGGTACCAGTCGACACGTCACAAATGGTTGTTTAACTATGGCAGCAAACACAGTTTCTGCTTCAGGCTGTAATATAATTTGCTCTCTACACACAACTACTGACGACTGAATAGGAACAGATTCATCAAACATCTTAACCTGACCTGTGTGAAAATTCACCACACATTCCAATAACTTGAGAAAATCTATACACAAAATCATATTATCACTGCACTGTGCAATCATGACATTTAAATTTAGTGAATGGTTAATACCAGGTAGCTCAATAATAATAGTTGCATCACCATAATCATTTAAACACTGATTTACAACTGTCATTCTTAGACGAGAACTGTTCACAGTATAATTTGACCTTCCACTTATTAAACCCACTGTTGAGCAAACTCAGCACTCAAAATAGTTCTCTCACTTCCACTATCCACAATAGCTTGACAAGACACGCCATTAACTGTTACTGAAACCGTGATACACTCTGCACCCAAGCAACGACTCATGGATGTTTGAGCAGTTGCTGGTTTACTGTAAGTTTCGCTATTCACATTTCTGGTTTCATTTCTTGTGTTGATTCTATTTCTACAAAATTGAGTTAAATGTCCCACTTTTCCGCAATATTTACACCGTACATGACATTGAGATACACTATGGCCCCTTAATGTACACCTGTTACATTGTTCAACTCGACTTTGAGCAGCAGAATTCTTTACTCAGCAATCAACAGCTTTGTGCCCATATAGACAACAATTGTAGCACATCAAACGTTCATTTGTGTGACGTACATTATTAGATTTCAAACTACTCTGTTGCTGAGAAACCACTGTTCTGGAGATGCGCATAGTGTTGAGTTTTGCAACAAGACCAGGAAGTGTTTCTATCTCGGCATCATAGAATCTAGGTCTCCCGGTAATCCCTTGATAAATTGATCACAACAAAATCTCTCAATGACGTTCTCATCTTTTATTTCTGGGTTAGCAAGTGAGAAAAGTCTTCAAATCATTGCCATAACTGTGTGCAAATTTATTGTTTGCCAATAAACGCTGGTAGAATTGGGTTAAGTACAAACGTTGTCCCTCACGGGGCTGAAACACATTTTTCAGTTCCTCAATGAGAGTTTCATAGGTTGTGACAGAAGGGGTTAAGCAGTCCAAAGCAGCTTCAGCTTGGCCTTTTAACAAAGCAGGTAGAACCTGATATCTTTTTCCAGGCTTCCATCCATTAGCAATAGATACACGTTCAAATCATGCCACAAAGCGTGCAATGTCTTCACAAGGAAGTCCACTGAATTCAGGGGGTTGCACAAAAAACATTGCCATTTCAACAAACAAACTGGCAAGAAATAGGTTAAAAGTTTTCTTTAGTAACATTTAAAAGTTTAATCATTTATTACGATTCAAAAATGTTGCATTTGCATCAGCGCCAAATTACCAGTATCCAAAAAGTTTCTTAATATTCAAATATTCATCACCTCAAACAGCTCGCATTCCGAAAAGTAAATAAACTCATGTAAAAGGCAGCTAGTCAAAATAAAAACATGCGCTTTTCTGATTAAAAATAGCATAAATAGCTCACTGTGGCCAATTACAAACGAAGATGTGTTCCTGCATCTATGTCACATGGCTGACTTGCTACCTTCCCACCACGGTTCTCGAAAATGGCTGGATCATGCACTACTTTCAGTCATTAACATAAAAACAATGCTAGCTGATTTGTCCAAGCGTTCTGCATAATTTATACAGTTACTGTATATGGAACATAATGTATGCTGGCCATTTCAGAAAAGTAAACTGAAAACAGGAAGGTTTATACCAAACATCACCAAAATAAAGTCTTTCTGAATATAATACACAGAAGTCACATCCCACTGCTGATTGTTACGATTGTTACAATCAAATTCCCGATTGGAGGCGTAAAATACAAATCATTTATCCATTCGAGTATACTTTTATTTGCACATTTATTAACACACAGTTGAAATAGAATACATCCAAAATACATTTCAACAAGTCATCTCAATAATGGAAAACAGGAGCCACACAGTCTCCAGTTTCGAACTAACAGGTTACTCTAACAAGAGTACTCTACAACAGAAACATATACACTTAGTAATTAGACCGGGTTCGTGACAAGTGAAGCTTTTAAACTCTGGAATTTGGAGGCTGAATGAAAAGTAAAAAAAAAAATGGCTAGCGATTACTAATGGTCGGCATATTGGGCCTTCGGATTAATGGGTCTTCGGAATAAAGGTCCGATGCCCTTCTTACGAGCAGTCAGTTTCACAAAACGGTATATCATTTGAGCCACTATTCGGAGTATGACTATAGGCAAGTGGCGACTCATCCGTCCCGCCCCCAACCTCTCTGCACTAAATGTCAACAGTTTGAGATTTCAAACCCGAGAGAAAAATAAGTAGTCATCGCATCTCAAGAATGGGTGGGATTTAACATTTCAACTTGACATTTTTGATCACCATTTGTGGCATGATTATCAATTTACAAACTATTGAAATTCACAAAAATTGCAAATTTCCAAACATGCAGACAAAATTTCTAAGTGCAAATACAGCTGTTTTTTCTTACTTAGACGGTTCATGTCAGAATACAAAACATTTGGCTGTGTAATGGCACATTTTGTTAAATTATTTTGAAAGAAATGTATGTTTTTTTCATTTCAACTGCTTAATTTGTAAGTATGCATATGGATACCTCACAATTGGGTATATGGTCGGTACCTAAGTTCTGGGGTGGGGGGGGGGTGGGTGAGGATGGTTGAGGATTATTGCAGTTAGAAATTCGAAGGTGGAGCGTGACTGCACGATACTTAGTTTGGCATTCTCACGGGATTAGATTTACACAAGAAGAATAATATGTACCTTATTCCGACTGTTATCCCTTCATCAGGATCTTGGTATTACTTGACACTTAATTCTCCTCAAAATTCGATTTCTAGGCTGGATCGGAGGAAGTTTTTTGAGTTCCACCACCGATTAATGACAGAACCATTAATCGCAAGTAATAGAGCCTGCACGACCATGTACTCTCATAAATGTATGTCGTGGTCGGTTTTGCTTAATTTAGGTTGACAAAACCTGCTTTTCGTTTACACCGAGTTCGCGAAAACTAAAACTACCTACAACTTCCAGAAAGACGATTCATTCGCTTATCCACTGCATTTATAGTGTAAGAATTTCACTAGCTGAAAACGGCGACAGCAGGCCTAGCATTCTTAAAAAAGCAGGAGGGCTAAAAATCTCCCCCCTTGCATGGCCTAGGGAGTGATTGCCACCTCTCCTCAAGCTTACAAAAGCCAAAAGTGGTAAAATGAAGTTGTACTATACTACTCAAAGTTTGCTAAGCACCAAATATTTGACACACCATTGTGAAATTTGCTTGTGACATATTTACGATATTTTTGGTGGCTATGATTGAAGAGTGTATTGAGTTGGTCCCCAGTGTTTACATTAGCTCTCTTGACAGGCAGACTTTTCGTGACAGTCGTGGAAAGCATGTACGCATTTTCATGATGTTTTCGTGTACTGCATGCATATGACCTGTGCAGGGTATTCAGTCTTCATTTCAACACAAACCCTTGTGATGTAATGATTGAATATGGCAAATGCAAATGTATGAAGACATTTGTCTGAAGTAGAAATGTGGACGGAATGGTTTCGCGCGCCGAAGCCGCACAGGGACGGTGTGGGGCTTGCCCCTTTCGACCCTCTTTAGCTGTATGTGATTTTGACTGGTCTGGCCAAGGCAAAGGAGGAGAATGATAAAAGTACTCAGCGGCGTCTGTGCTTTCGTCTGTTCTTTTTTGGAGGTGTTGGCTGCAATGGTAACACCTCCTTTGGTGGTGTTGAAAGAGGAGAGATGGAGGACTGACTAGGTTGGTAGGGTCTAGCCCGTGCAGGTGTCGGTGATGGAGAGCTCTTTGGCTGCTGACACTCTCTATTGCTATTCTGAACATGTTTTTATTTAGCCCGCGGTTTTCCAAGATTTTGATCGTGTCTACAAGAAATGCTAGGTGTTCGTCATCTCTGACCTTTTCTCCTAGGATGCTCTCCACGGACGCCGCGGTGTATGCTTCCTGAATGGGGTTCTGGTCGGAAAAGGCTGTAAGACCAAGAGTGGGTTTAGCGACATGCGCGACGTCCGACTCAACACCCTGCACCAGAGACAGACCTTCCTCCTCCATCTCCTCTTCCGAGGAAGAGTGTGATGGGCTGGAGATAGGGCTGTCACCTGGCGAACCAGCGTCCTCCGGACCTTCCACTGGAGTGGAAGGAGCCGAGCTAAGCGTGGAACGGACAGGGGAAGCAGGCATTGAGCTTTAAACGCCATGGTTAGCCTCCCTCTCTTCCTTTCCGTCCCTTTCTTTCCCAAGAATACCGTCAGTCGGCGGGCATCGCGTCGTCTGACGGAAGGTCCCTTCTTTCCTTTCCTTTTCTTCTTTTGAATGTCATCTGGCTGTGTTCGGCGCTTGTGATCATCCTTTTGCAAATCCGAGTCACTTGGAGGGTGACCAGTGCGGGGGGGGGGGGGGGGGGGATCCCCTCACGAAAGGTACTACACCTCTCCAAGGACGTCGGTTCGGCTTCTTTATCAAAATCCACTGTCGGGTGAATTTTACCTTTGAGCGCCTGGATACTCCAGGCGGTAGCAAAGGTAGCCTTCACTCTGACAAGTGTTTCTTGAATAACAAGTGGGAGCTCCATTGTTCAGTATTTAGCACCTCGGAGTCCAAGGTGCGAATGATGATGACCAGCAGAAATGGTGCGGGCTGTGGGGATGGTGGAGCAAGGGTCGACCCATCGTCAGGTTGGTGAAGCTCTCGGTGTGCACCATACGGTGATCACCAGGGCCTTGGCAAGATTTCAGCAGTATGGCGCACCAATGAGACGGCATGGTGGTGGCAGAGACAGGGCAACATCTGCAGCTGAAGACCGGTTTTTGATCATTCAGGCCCGTAGGAACCGCTTTGCCACAGCAACCCAGCTTTGCAGTGACCTTCACAATGAATCCGGGGTAGATGTTTCGACGCAGACTATCCGGGCAAGGTTGCACGAAGGTGGTCTCCGATCGAGAAGACCATGTATTTGCATTCCGTTGTCCCAGCACCACCGCCAGACACGATATGAATGGATCATGGACCACGTTGGATGGACTAGAGAAGATTGGCGACCTGTCCTTTTTACAGATGAGTCAAGATGTTGCCTAGACTACACAGATAGGCGTTCTAGGGTATGGAGAAGTCCAGTAGAGCGATTCCATGCAGCCAACATTGCTGAGCATGACCGCTTTGGTGTAGTGTCAATCATGGTCTGGGGCGGCATCAGCAGGGATGGACGTACATAGCTTTGTGTCCTTGAACGTGGTACATTGACTACACAGCGGTATATTGATGAGATCCAGAATGTCCACGTCAGATTGTATGCAGGTGCACACTGCAGTGGGTGATAGATTCATTTTGATGGACGATAATGCCCATGCCCGTCCTCATGTTGCCCATGCTGTCGGGGAGTACCGACAGAGGGAGAGGACTGAGCGTATGGACTGGCCAGCAAGATACCCTGACCTCAATCTAATCGAACATGTCTGGAATGAGTTGCAGCTTGCAATTTCAGCCCGTCCAGTCCAGCCTAGAAGTGTCCAGGAGCGTGGTGCCATGCTGGCCCAAGAATGGAACAATACCCCACAAAAAACCAACAAGAACCTGATTGGAAGCATGAGAAGGCGTTGTCAGGCTTTAATTAACCGTAATGAGTCTCATACTCGATATTGAACCCGTACCAGTTCGCTCCGTCAACTTTTTGGCAAATTGAAAAATTTTCTCTTTTATCAATAATATCCATTTTCCATGGTTATCGTATTCAAAAGCTAAACAATAATGTCAAACACAAACATAATCTTAATTTCTGTACTTAAATCATTAAAGATATAATTAAATAAAAAATATATACACTTTTGATTACAATATTTCAACTAAAACGTAAAACAGGTAGCTGAATATACTTAGTGCTTAGCAAACTTTGAGTAGTATATTAATGAATTCTGCCTAGTGGGCTTTATACATTTTATTTGGTGCCCTAACAAGGCAGTCTCTGTGAGATGACTATACTGCCCCTCCCAAAGGGTTGGTGTGGCCGTCTTACAGAGACCACTAACATAACACAGCTCTGCAAAGATGTGAGTTTGGGGAATAGACTTTTTTTACTAATCATTATTTTCTAAGGCCAGGAGGGTAAGTTTTCGCCCTCCTTAATTTTTTAAGGCGAGCAGTAGACGAGCGAATAAATCACTCTCCCGAAAATGCCAGACCTGCGTCAGAGTAGTTTTTCTTGCAAAAATGTTTAATGTGGGAATTCCCATGCCACCCCCCCCCCCCCCCCCTCCAAAAAAAAAGAAAAGAAAGAAATCATAGTTGCTAAACATTGCACTGCCCGGAGCGGATTGTCTGGTGTATATTCTTTTTTCTGATATCAAAAAGGCAACTCTTGACCTCGCTCGTACCAACCCGTCTTCACAGTCACGACGTCCCTTTTCGGACACAATCACTGGGGCGTAGCTATAGGGTGGAGGGGTATGACGTCCCCCAATAATTTTCCAATCGGGACATTTTTAGCTGCATTGGCGAGTCTTAGATATCAATTGGTTCTTGCTTATGGGGCTAGATTTTCTTCTTAGATGTATATCATACACGAATTCGGTAGTCTGTGGCTGATTAGGTGTGTTGGTTCCCCTGGAAGTCCATGCATCGCGACTACTGCGCGTATTTAATTTTTTTTTACAAACTACAATCTCCATTATTACCACTTTAGCGAGCGTTCTCTAGGCTATTAATTTAATTTTTAGGGCTTTCCGAATAGCGCAGGTTTACGAAAACGCCGAACCGCCGGGCGATAATGAAAAGCTTCATTCATTATCGACCTGCCGGCCCGGCAACTAACCGGAAGCTAGATCTACCACTCCGATTACGTCCCTTGAACTTCCGCCTGCACATATTTTTTTCGAATAAATGGTTTAAATATTTACTCTATTTTATCGACAATATAGTCATGTCACAGTTGGAAATTACGGTATATACAGTACGCGGAGAGTGTATTATCATTAAATCACCCGCAGAGTGGGATTCCACCCGAGCAGTTAAAATCATAACCCGGAGGTCCATTGGCTGAAACATTGCTTGTGTTTTTTGTCCACATGTGCAGAATTTGAAAGTGATACTTTGGGTGATAACTCCACTCCGCGGGTGATTTAGTTACAATCCACTCTCCACGTACTGTATATGGATTATTATCGCTAGAGTAAGTGTGCAGTAATAATTTTATCTATCGATCTCTTATAACTTGCCATCCGTCTTCAATGCTGGGTTTTATACTCCCCCATTTTAGAGGCCCGTGTCAGCTGACAAGTCACATGACACATGTTAGTGAACAAACCACACATGCCTCAAAACTGTCAAAGTGTCCAAATCTATCGATTTAAATGAGGCTGATTTGGAAGCTCTTGAAAAAAGTATAATTCCTGAAAACATCTATGTGATAATAATAGTAATAACATGATCTTATCGGGCTTCACAGTTCATTAACGGCCCTCTTGTATGATTAACCGCCCTCGGGCCAATTAGTGGCCCTTGACTACGTCTTGGGCCTGTAATAGACTATTAGGCTATTAATCATTCAAGCTGAGCCGTTAATAATCTGTAACGCCCTGAAAAATCATGTTATTGTTCTATTGAGAAGTATTCCAAGTAACATCATAAAGGCATGCCTTCGAAGGCATGTCTTGATGACGTAGAGTATTTCTTCAGTCGGGACAAACTGGGTTTTTAACAACAACTCAGTATAAATTATTGTGTGGCTCCAATACGCTGCCGTACTTCTGTATGATTTATTGGGTGTTGTATCATATCTCCACGTCGTCTTCTGTATTTTAGAATAGGTAATTTTTATTTCTTTAGTCTTTCTGTTCCCCGTAGGAATTCTCGATAACTTGATAAATGTAGGCCTACAATGTTTTCAATGAGATCAATTTTCAGTGATCATTCGCCGAATTCAACTAAAAGGGAGATAACCCAATTCCGCTCTCAAAATGCATAACTCAAACGTGCCTCGTCAATATTGAACCAGTCTTTTAAGAACATAACAGGGTTTACACTTTACGCATCTTAATCGATCATCTCGCGACGCCCCTACACAGTCATGAAATGTGACCTTCTAATAATGGAAAAATAATCTTCGTTTCAGGTATAGTATTGGCGAGTGGAGAAATTTGGAAACATAATAGACGATTTGCAATACACACATTGAGAGACTTTGGAATGGGGAAAAATAAACTCCAGTGCAGGATACATGATGAGATCTCATATTTCCTGGATGCCGTAGAAGAGCATCGTGGTCAGCCATTTGACATCAAAGACCTACTCAACATAGCGGTATCAAATATCATTTGTTCTATTGTGTTTGGTAAACGGTTCGATTATAACGACGAGAATTTTTTAAACTACGTGCACATAATGGACGAACTGGTTGCATCATCAGGCGCTTTTACAAAACCCAGTTGGTCTAGACACATACCCGGCGACCCGTTTGAAGCTGGTAAGCAGTTTCGCAGCATAGAGAATCTTAAAACGTTTTACAAGACAAACATTCAGGAGCACCTTGATGATTTTGATGCAAACAACGTGCAGGATCTCATTGGTACCTATATAAAAGAAATGAAAGAAAGTGCCGCAGTGGACGAACCGTCCCCAATGAATGGTGAGTTATACAGTGCCAAGCTCCCAGGCCTCCAGTCCAATTTTCTTCGGAATTGGACGATGGTATAGACTGTTTGTTTACCCAATTTTCGCGGAGTTTGCATCCGTTTATACAATGTAATGCCCCTTCGCTCCGGATGTTCTTTTCCATTGTACCACAGTTATAAATATTCCAACCAATAACTATTTAATTCACCTTGAAAGATAATTAGTTGATCTGTGCAGCGTAATCATAAAACTTTGTCACTGTATCAGTATGCATTGCGTCTTCTGATTGGTCAACGTGACCGAAACAAATAGCCATGGTATCGGCTATCTTCAAACATGCGAGTGATAAGAGCGCGCGCCGTTGTTCCCCGTTTGTCATTCGAGGAACATCCAGGTGATAAAAATAACCTTTGACCCCGACTAGGTCACATCGATTGCAGAAACTCCTATTAGAACTGTTAAGTTATAGCCATCTTATTGTCGTGTTGTAGTGAATACTAATACAAATTAAAAAACATCGTTGCAGCCGTATGAGTAGAAACACTTGTTAGCTGTCGTATTCGATCAGAACTGAACAGACTGAATCGGGTTCGCAAATATACTTTTGCGCTTTGCGGGGTGAGAACAAGGGGAGCAACTCATCTGTTTATCTTCGATATCGCTTCAGCAGAATACAAAATGTCAATCTCTCGCTTCGCTTGTCACATCTCGATTGAGACATCATTCCCATAAATTGTAACGGGGTAAATCCCGGCCATAAAGTATTTTTTTCAATGAGGGGTCACAATTTCAGTGAGGGTTTTGGAGCCAAAATGAGGTAAAAGTAGGAAATCCACGGCGGGCAAAAATACGGGCACAGTCAGTGTAAGACTTGGTGTCAACAACAAATTAACATTACCACTATACCAGGGCATTAAATCTCGGCGCACTTCATAATTTATTTTGCGGTTTCCGATGGTCAGCGTAGAAATTCATGCTATTAATTCTACCTACCTCTTACAAAATTCAATGACTGCGATTCAATTCAAAATCTTCAAGTTTAAACTCAAGTGGAGTCTGAAATTCTGAGACATCGTTCCCGAAATTCAAAATGTCACCTTCCATGTTCCGTGTCCAGCGTCGTTTTAAGTGAATATTTAAGCCATTCTCCCAAAGACATGAATAAAACACACAACACATCACATCTAACATGCTGAAGCTTGTTCCCTGGAAGTAGTATAGGATGCCATATCTGCCCTTTTTACCAGGACCTCAAGGTCAGACCTCGACCTCGAACGTCATTGACCTCGGTGCCCAAATCCATTAGGCCTCCCCTCCCCCTCTCCCCTCTCCTCTCCACACTAGGCCTAGGTTATTTTTAGGCGCCCCTCACCCGCCCTGTATGTACCCTATTTGTTTTAGGCTATCCTTCCCCAAAGCCCATTTGGGGACCCTCTAAAGGGACCCAGGCTATGTATAGCCCATTTAGGCTTTCCCCACATTGTTTAGGTTTTCCCTGTATGTGGGCTTCCCTCTCCAAAAGCCCACTCCCTCCCCACCAAAGCCCTGGACTGTTCCTCCCCTTTCCAAAGGCTAGCCCAAAGCTGTGGGGGGGGGGACATTCAAACTGAGGAGTCCAATGAGTACTAACAAAAGAGTGCCACCATCCCCTAACCCCAGCCCTGCCCCTCCCATTACTTTATTTCTTGGTAAATATCTTTAAGGTAAATGTTGTCAAGGACATGTACACGTAACGGCATACAAAATGCTTTAGACATAAAGACTACCTGGTTTTGTTTAGACATGTCATAAAGGTGATTATGATAGAGAACACCTGGTCTTTGTCATTGCATAGATAATGGTGATTAAAATAGAAGGAAACTTTGTTTATAAGAAGATATGATAGTGTCACGTTGCATAATTATGCAAATAAATAAGGGACAACTGGTATGTTTGATTATGTCATAGATAACGGTATTATGATAAAGGGCTCCTTTGTTTATAAGAAGCTTAATGTTGTTTATAAGAAGTTTACATAAAGACCATGTACACTGTTTGATTATGTCATAGATAAGATGGTGTCACGTCGTAGGTGTTTGATAACCCAGTAAGATCGCGGCGATGTCTGATTGGTCAAACAGTTGTCCAATCAGATCGTCCCACACGGTGGTATGTTCCAGGGGACCAATAGATAAGCGTGTTGTAAAATTATCCCACGCAGGCGCTCTCTGACTGGTCAAACAACTGTCCAATCAGATCGTGCCATGCTGTATTTTCTGCGTGGCGAAGAGATGAGTGATCCGGGGTGTTGTAGTAAACTTCTATAGCATTCTCAACTCATAGGTAAGCTGAAAAGGAATGAACAACTCTAAATTGTCTCTCTATTAAATTTTATTTTCACCTAGAATCAGTTTTACAAGTAATTAATTGGTTTTACAATAGTCAAAATGGATTTGCAATCAGACTTACAAATTTACAAGTAATTTTTTCAAAGCGAAAATGGTTTTACAATCAATTACAATGGATTTACAATCAGTCAAAATGGATTTTCAATAAGTTTTTACAAGCAATTGTACAATTTCACCATAAGTAATTTCTACAATAAGTAGTTTTACAACACTTCTTTCACAGGTAAGCATACAATAAACATAATTAAATGTTCGCGAACTGTTTTTTGTCCCTGAAAAGGGGTAGTTTTGGTTGTTGTCGTTCTTCTGGACTTTCTCTAGTTATGATCCCAAGCTGACTGCACATCCAGAAAACGTGTATTTTCTTAATAATGGATCAAACAAGTATTTTCGTTTCTCAATTGCGAATTTTTCAGCTTCGTTAATTCCGTAACCCTCCTCATCTCGAAGTCGCTGAGCAGTTTTTCTAATTTTTCCATAGACCGGATGTTGTCTGAAGTGCTTTACTCAACTCATTGCCTTAAATATTCTTCTACAGAGGGAAGCTCTCACGCTGTCTCTAAGAGCTTCCCTGGCCGCTTTGGTGGCCTCGTCTGTGGGCAAGCCATTTTCTATGTACGACACTTTCAATCTCAGAAATTTAGCTGTATTATCTTCATATGCTCTTATGACTAAAGTGTCTATTATGTTCGTTTCGCCATCTTCCTCTTCTGAATATTCACTTTCAGTGGTTGTATCTCTATCGTCTGACTCTGAATATGTGCTCTCGTCAGAATCAGACAAGTTATAATCTTCGTTTGACTGTTTGCCTTCACCCGTCATCCCACTCCTCTTGAGGCAATAACCATCTTCGTGTCTATTGCGTGCAAAGGCCCTTGAGAATGCTTTCCTGCAGAATTTACAGTTGTGGCTCGGCATGTCTTCTCTCTTTGAACGCTCTGAGAACAAATGAGAACTGGGCGCACATTACCATTTATAAGACAGTGAAGAGTACCCTCAAATACGCGCATGCGTACATCAGTTTTACATACGGGCACATTGGTTTTACATATGTGCACATCGGTTTTACATATTTGCACATCGGTTTTACATGTGTGCACATCGGTTTTACATGTGTACACATCGGTTTTACATATGTGCACATCGGTTTTACAAACGTGCATGTCGGTTTTACATATGTGCACTTCGGTTTTACATATGTGCACTTCGGTTTTACATATGTGCACATCAGTTTTACATATGTGTACATTGGTTTTACATGTGTGCACCTTGGTTTTACATACGTGCACATCGGTTTTACATATGTGCACATCGGTTTTACATATGTGCACATCGGTTTTACATATATGCACATCGGTTTTACATATGTGCACGTCGGTTTTACAAACGTGCACGTCGGTTTTACATACGTGCACGTCGGTTTTACATACTGGCACATCGGTTTTACATATGTGCACATCGGTTTTACATACGGACACATCGGTTTTAAAGTGCATAGTGAATTTTTACATCAGCACATACGAGTATTTGAGGCTACATGAAGAAGATAAAGGAGCTAATATGAAGGTGTAGGAATACGAAACTGGATGTAATCAGGTTATAGGGTTGGTGGAGGTATAAAACATTGGGGTGTAAGTGGATTAGAGAAACTGAATAATTGTCCAAACATCGCTTTTACATGTGTGCACATCGGTTTTAAACATATATTCTGAGTGTAAAAAGCCTGTTGTTTGGACAATTATTCAGTTTGTCTAATCCACTTACACCCCAATATCTTATACCTCCACCAACATTATAACCTAATTACATCCAGTTTCGTATTCCTACACCTTCATGTTCGCTCCTTTAGCTCCTTCATGTAGCCTCAAATACTCGTGTGTGCTTATGCAAAAATTCACTATGTGCTTTAAAATCGATGTGTGCGTATGTAAAACCGATGTGCACATATGTAAAACTGATGTGCCCATATGTAAAACCGATGCGCGTATGAAAAATCGACGTGCACGTTTGTAAACGCGATGTGCACATATGTAAAACCGATGTGCACATATGCAAAAACCGATGTGCACATATGTAAAACCGATGGGTAAGTATATAAAACCGATGTGCACACATGTAAAACCGATGTGCACATATGTAAAACCGATGTGCACACATGTAAAACCGATGTGCACACATTAAAACCGATGTGCGCATATGCAAAACCAATGTGCACATATGTAAAACCGACGTGCACGTTTGTAAAACCGATGTGCACATATGTAAAACCGATGTGCACACATGTAAAACCGATGTGCACATAGGTAAAACCGATGTGCACACATGTAAAACCGATGTGCACACATGTAAAACCGATGTGCAAATGTGTAAAACCGATGTGCACATATGTAAAACCGATGTGCCCGTATGTAAAACTGATGTACGCATGCACGTATTTGAGGGTACTCTTCACTGTCTTAGAAATGCTGATGTGTGCCCAGTTCTCATTTGTTCTCAGAGCGTTCAAAGAGAGAAGACATGCCGAGCCACAACTGTAAGTTCTGCAGGAAAGCATTCTCAAGAGCCTTTGCACGCAATAGACACGAAGATGGTTACTGCCTCAAGAGGATTGGGATGACGGATGAAGGCAAACAGTCAAACGAAGATTATAACTTGTCTGATTCTGACGAGAGCACATATTCAGAGTCAGACGATAGTGATACAACCACTGAAAGTGAATATTCAGAAGAGGAAGATGGCGAAACGAACATAATAGACACTTTAGTCATAAGAGCATATGAAGATAATACAGCTAAATTTCAGAGATTGAAAGTGTCGTACATAGAAAATGGCTTGCCGAAGACGAGGCTACCAAAGCGGCCAGGGAAGCTCTTAGAGACAGCGTGAGAGCTTCCCTCTGTAGAAAATTATTTAAGGCAATGAGTCGAGTAAGGCACTTCAGACAACATCCGGTCTATGGAAAAATTATAAAAACTGCTCAGCGACTTCGAGATGAGGAGGGTTACGGAATGAACGAAGCTGAAAAATTCGCAACTGAGAAACGAAAATACTTGTTCGATCCATTATTAAGAAAATACACGTTTCTGGATGTGCAGACAGCTTGGGATCATAACTAGAGAAAGTCCAGAAGAACGACAACAAAAACTATCCCTTTTCAGGGACAAAGGACAGTTACTGAACATTTAATTATGTTTATTGTATGCTTACCTGTAAAAGAAGTGTTGTAAAACTACTTATTGTAGAAATTACTTATGGTGAAATTTTAAAATAGCTTGTAAAAACTTATTGAAAATCCATTTTGACTGATTGTAAATCCATTTCAGTTGATTGTAAAACCATTTTCGCTTTGAAAAAATTACTTGTAAATTTGTAAGTCTGATTGAAAATCCATTTTGACTATTGTAAAACCAATTAATTACTTGTAAAACTGATTTTATGTGAAAATAAAATTTAATAGAGAGAAAATTTAGAGTTGTTCATTCCTTTTCAGCTTACCGATGAGTTGAGCATGCTATAGTAGTTTACTACAACACTCCGGATCACTCATCTATTCGCCACGCAGAAAATACAGCATGGCACGATCTGATTGGACAGTTGTTTGACCAATCAGAGAGCGCCTGCGTGGGATAATTTTACAACACGCTTATCTATTGGTCCCCTGGAACATACCGCCGTGTGGGACGATCTGATTGGACAACTGTTTGACCAATCAGACATCGCCGCGATCTTACTGGGTTATCAAACACCTACGACGTGACACCATCTTATCTATGACATAATCAAACAGTGTACATGGTCTTTGTCATATTAAGCTTCTTATAAACAAAGGGGCCTTTTATCATAATACATTTATCTATGACATAATCAAACATATCAGTTGTCCCTTATCTATTTGCATAATTATACAACGTGACACTATCATATCTTCTTATAAACAAAGTTTCCCTCTATCTTAATCACCATTATCTATACAATGACAAGGACCAGGTGTTCTCTATCATAATCACCTTTATGACATGTCTAAACAAAACCAGGTAGTCTTTATGTCTAAAGCATTTTGTATGCCGTTTCGTGTATATGTCCTTGACAACATTTACCTTAAAGATATTTACCAAGAAATAAAGTTATGGGAGGGGCAGGGCTGGGGTTAGGGGATGGTGGCACTCTTTTTTTTTAGTACTCATTGGACTCCTCAGTTTGAATGTCCTCCAACTTTGGGCTAGCCCTTGGAAAGGGGAGGAACAGTCCAGGGCTTTGATGGGGAGGGAGTGGGCTATTAGAAGGGGGAGCTGTCAGGGCAAAGCCAGCCTAAATATAGGGGCAAGGGGCCTCATATTTAAAGATATTGTAAGTTCAAAATATATTCCGCATCAAGGCGAAAAACCCACGTGAATTTCACTTCTCTGTAAAGCTGGACATAGAAAAAACACACGTGGTGTATATCCAGCTTTAGCGCAGGGACCCAGGGGAGAAACGGTATGTTAGATAAGGTCTACTCTCGTTTAGTTTCTACAGTAGTCGGAGTCTTACGAGACGTAATCGGTTTTCGTCACGGCTAATTGAGAAACGAGGTTCTAAAAGATAGAAATGTCGTGTCATCATAAGTTATAACAATCATGGCAAGAACGAATCGGTTTTCTAGACAAGTGAAGTCACGCATGAGATAACTTGTATTGATTCTGCCTCGATACACGTCATCTCCCACCGTTTTGACAGGTGGACAGATGAGCGTCGGTCCACCTGACAGTTTAGGGTAAAAAGTATATATATACCTGGAAGAGCAGAGCATTAGACACACACTTGGGGTCACACACGCGTTGGTGAAGTCCAGGACAGGCGGACTCTGTTTCCTGGCATAAGGGTACCTTCGATCACAGGACCCTGAAACGGCTGGAATCGCCAGAGAGGGCATTCCATGATTGATTTAGCTTAACGTTGATAGGCGGCTACGGGGCCGAATTCGTGGGAAGGAACACCCCAGGTGGAACGTTAAAGTTTAGATTGTCGAGTAGCAGGTATCGTCCTGCAATAGTCAGAAGTGTAGGTTAATTGTATTGTGCGTATTAACCCTTTGAAGCGTCAGCCTGATTGCGTTCTGAGTAGTTTGTTTTGCTGTCGGAACATCGTAATACCGACTGAAGATCGGTGTGAGTGACAATTTCGCCCTAGCACAAAAGGGGCATTTGTGAATCGTGAATTCAACCAGGAACGGTGGATATTTCAATAGGACTTTCACGGAGGACTTTCAAAAGGCGCATAAGGTATGAGTAGACAATATCTGACCCAAATCAGAAGTACGGTGGTTTATAGATGACGAACATTGCTGGTCGGAACCCTCCGACAGCCAGAGGTACAGTTACGCGCAGACGTTGACATTTGAGCCTAAGCGGGTGAAGCTCTTATGGCGAGCTCACAGTAATAACATTTCAGATTTGTGAAGCTCTTATGGCGAGCTCACGGTAGTAACATTTCCAGTGTGTAGACTATAGTGCCAGTACAGGGCTATAGAATGACTATATGATTTTTTAGAATTATTTAACCGTAGTGACCCATTTTCTGTGAAAAGAATTGAATTGTTGATTGTTGAAATATTGAAACGGATTTATTTTTATGTGTAAATAAAAGAATCGTTGTTACTTTAAATCATTCTTTCCATTATACAGCCTGAAGTGATTAGGAATCACACCTAACGGAAATCGAACCTATTTCAGGACAATTTGGCAGAGAAGGAATCACGGCGTCGGTCTAACTCAGCTCTCTGCGCCGAGTTCGCGACACTTGGATTCCGACCCTCCACGTTGGTCTAATTTTCCCGCAACTTCATCAGCGGGACTAAATAACCCCACGTCAGCCCCAGGCCTTACGGGGCCTTAGGTGTTCCCTGACATTGATTGGCGAGCGCTACCAGGATATTTCTAAAAGGTAAAAAATGGCTATATGGAAATTTTGTTTTATTTTAATGGCGGTTCTGTTTAGGTTTTGACGCGTTCGGTCAGTTGATGCCGTTCAAGGGTTTAATATCGCAATACAGTAGTCCCCAAAAGGATACTTAATAGCCACTATAACTGCGGTAGGTTTCAGAATATTTGGTGCGTTTAATTACGTTAAATTACAGAGGTAAATTAAGATTAATTGCCATATTTTTTTTTCTTTTCCTTCTTCGTTCTTTCTGACGAGTGTTGAAGATAGAAAGAAAAAATCAAAATGGATGTTGTTACACCCCTCGCCCAACTGGTATCATTAGGCAAGGAAATGGGCCTTGAGGGGGCAGAACTTCATAAGTTCGTTAAAGATGAGCAGAAACGTGAGGCCAAGGAGATTGCCTTACGTAATGACGCAAGAGAGAGAGAAGCCCAATTAGAACGAGAGCGTGAGAAAGACGCAAGAGAGGCGAGGGAGAGAGAAGCCCAATTAGAACGAGAGCGCGAGAAAGACGCAAGAGAGGCGAGGGAGAGAGAAGCCCAATTAGAACGAGAGCGTGAGAAAGACGCAAGAGAGGCGAAAGAGAGAGAGATTCAATTAGCAAATGAGGCGAGAGAGAGGGAAGCCCAATTAGCAAGGGAGGCAAGGGAGGCAGAGCGAGAGCTCGAACAACAGAGGCACGAGAGAGAATTAGAGCTCCTCAGAGCAAGGGCCGATGTGGAGAATGAAAGTCGGCGCTCAGGGGATGGGAGTGCAGGGGTAGCAATTCATGCCCCACGCCCCCATCTCGCTCATTTCAATGAAAACACAGATGACTTGGACTCGTACTTGGAGAGGTTCGAGCGTTTTGCCTCCAGTCAAATGTGGCCAGAAGACACATGGGCTATGTGCTTGAGCCCTTTGTTGTCAGGTAAAGCCCTCGAGGCTTATACCAGTATGCCTCCTGCACTTCTTAACGACTACAGTGAGCTGAAGAATGCCATCCTTCGGAGATACCAGCTCACTGAAGAAGGATTCCGGACCAAGTTCCGAGAAATTAAGCAGGAGAAGGGAGAAACAGTACCTCAGTATTTTGCCCGAGCTAGGCGGTACTTTGACCGCTGGACTGATCTCGCAGAAGTGAATGAGTCATATGGAGCCCTGCGAGATCTATTTCTCCGAGAGCAGTTTTTAACTACATGCTCCAAGGAATTGGGCCTGTTCATCAAGGAAAGGGGTCCGCCCACCTATGATGAGATGGCAACTGTGGCAGAACGCTACATCGAGGCCCACGGTGGGAGTGTAAACGCACCCAAATCGGCTAGGGGTGGGGCAAACGGGTTGGCAATGGCACCTGTAAGGCAACACCACCCCGATCCTCCTGCGTCGCAGACCAGCCGGAAGGGGAGCGCTCCCAAGGACACCACTTGTTTTATCTGCAACAAGCGGGGTCATATTGCCAGGGACTGCTGGCAGAAGCAGGTAAGGACCACTGGGAACATTAGGCCACCCCAGCAGGGGGCCTGGAACGCAGCACCAAGGGGTTGGAAGCAAGGTGACCGCGTAGATCCAGGGCCCAGTAGACAGACGGCAGCGTTCTGTCAAACCATCGGTCCAGAACACAACCCCCTCCGGGAATGTATACAAGAGGGAGAATTAAGGCTGGAAGGCGGGAAGGTTGTCCCGATAATAAGTGGCATGTGTGAGAGGCTCACAACTTCGCAGGAGAAGGTTGATATGCCAGTGTACCCAGGGTATGTGGGACAAAGGGAGATCCGTCTGCTCCGGGATTCTGGGTGCTCCTCTGCAGCGGTTAGAAGGCAACTGGTTGACGACAAGCAATTGTTGGGGCGTGACCATTTGTGTATTTTGATAGATGGGACCGTTAGAAGGTTCCCCATCGCGAGGATAACTGTGGATACCCCATTTTATTGTGGCGAATTGGAAGCCATGTGCATTGAATCACCTGTGTATGACCTGGTCATAGGTAATATCCCAGGGGTGAGGGCAAGCCCTGATGAGTTATGGTCCAGGGGTAGGGGGCCAAGTGAGGGCCCAACGAGTAAGGAAGGGAAGGTTCCCAGGGGGAACCAATCCGACGGTCCAGGGGATGGCCCCTACGCGACGAAATGTCGGAAAGTTTCGGGAGGGACGACTCCTGTCCAATTAAGGAGAAGGGGCCGCAGGCGGTCCAGGCTAAACGCCAAACAGCGAGGGAACTCAATGGGGTCATTGGGGAAAGACCCTCAAGCAAATTTATGTGGGGGAGTTGAGCGCCCCAAGAAGTCGGTGTCACTCGTGTGGAGAGGGGAGGCCAGACCCACGCAAATGGCTGGGCAAACTCCCCCAGAATTGAGAGGGCACGGGTCAGCACAAGTTGAGGGTGTTGAAGTGGATGGGACCGCTAAGGTGGGCGCGCAGGGGACCGAGAAAAGGGTCCACAAATCAAAGGAGAAGCATCCTAGGTGGCGGAGACCACGTAGAGAGTGCCGGGGGCGCACAGCGCCCAATGTGCGCAAGAAGTCGTCGCAATGGACCGGGGAGTCGACGGCACAAGGGCCAAGGACGACCAGTGTCGTTCGAACGACGGTAATCGCCGGGACGAGTGAGCCTGGGGGATATAGCGCCAAGGGAAGCTCTTGGGAATGCGACAACGACAGGGTATGGGGACCCTGGTGGAATACCCGTAGAAATGGCGGGGCGAGAAGTAGGGGTGTGTCAAGGGTTACCCAAGGGGATACTGGGAACCGGGCCCCTACCAATGGTCGGTGGTTATAAAGAAGCAATAGTTGGGTGGCTGCGGGCCTGGTGTCTGGGACGGGGGCTCCAGTCGCAAATATTTTTGTTGGTGAGGTGATGGGCTTCGTAAACTCGGTGTTAAGGCCCGGAGGAATTTTCTTATTTTAGTATTATTATTGCTTTGACTGCTGACTAGAGTTGGTTGTGAGTGCGAATGTGAGATACACTGCCCTGTCTGTCGCGTGTGCGTGGACGGGGAGCCTGTGTGTCGAGTTTGTAAGTATGGGATGCACAAACCCGGTGTTAAGGCCCGGGGAAACCGCGCTTGTTTTTATTGACGAGAGTTTGTTGTGAGTGTGAGGCACACTAACCCCGTCTGTCGCAAAGGCGCGGTCGGGAAATCTGTGTGTTGAATGTGTGAGTGTGTGCGTCACAATTTTAATCCCCTGGTTGAGCTTTGCGAGGGTGAGGCTCAACATAATGCAGGGGTCGTTTGCCCCGTCACAAGACATAGGGGAATGGGAGGCGAAGTTACACTCCGTTGGAATTAACCCAACTGACGCAAAGGCGCGGACGGTGTTACTCGTCGGAGTGAGTGCCAAGTGAACTGTTTGCAAAATGGGCGAACGTGTATAAAAATGTGTATGTTTAGGTGTAAATATATAGTATTACAGAGAGAGAGAGTGCTGCAAATCTGAGGATAAGGCTACTCCCCATATCATATGTAAACCCGCAAGACGGGAGCATGTGGTAGCGTGTGTGTCGTGGGAATCGACATGGCCGACGCATGAGCCCGGTCATGAACCCCCACGACCACGAGGGTACAGTTTTGTAGTCTTGAACATGATGGTAGATTGTAAAAGGGTGTGAGAGGCGAGCGTGCGTGGCTTTGCCCCTTGCGTTTTAAGAGATACACAGGGTGTTTCTCTCGGGAAGGGAGTTGTCAGGGCAAAGCCAGCCTAAATATAGGGGCAAGGGGCCTCATATTTAAAGATATTGTAAGTTCAAAATATATTCCGCATCAAGGCGAAAAACCCACGTGAATTTCACTTCTCTGTAAAGCTGGACATAGAAAAAACACACGTGGTGTATATCCTGCTTTAGCGCAGGGACCCAGGGGAGAAACGGTATGTTAGATAAGGTCTACTCTCGTTTAGTTTCTACAGTAGTCGGAGTCTTACGAGACGTAATCGGTTTTCGTCACGGCTAATTGAGAAACGAGGTTCTAAAAGATAGAAATGTCGTGTCATCATAAGTTATAACAATCATGGCAAGAACGAATCGGTTTTCTAGACAAGTGAAGTCACGCATGAGATAACTTGTATTGATTCTGCCTCGATACACGTCATCTCCCACCGTTTTGACAGGTGGACAGATGAGCGTCGGTCCACCTGACAGTTTAGGGTAAAAAGTATATATATACCTGGAAGAGCAGAGCATTAGACACACACTTGGGGTCACACACGCGTTGGTGAAGTCCAGGACAGGCGGACTCTGTTTCCTGGCATAAGGGTACCTTCGATCACAGGACCCTGAAACGGCTGGAATCGCCAGAGAGGGCATTCCATGATTGATTTAGCTTAACGTTGATAGGCGGCTACGGGGCCGAATTCGTGGGAAGGAACACCCCAGGTGGAACGTTAAAGTTTAGATTGTCGAGTAGCAGGTATCGTCCTGCAATAGTCAGAAGTGTAGGTTAATTGTATTGTGCGTATTAACCCTTTGAAGCGTCAGCCTGATTGCGTTCTGAGTAGTTTGTTTTGCTGTCGGAACATCGTAATACCGACTGAAGATCGGTGTGAGTGACAATTTCGCCCTAGCACAAAAGGGGCATTTGTGAATCGTGAATTCAACCAGGAACGGTGGATATTTCAATAGGACTTTCACGGAGGACTTTCAAAAGGCGCATAAGGTATGAGTAGACAATATCTGACCCAAATCAGAAGTACGGTGGTTTATAGATGACGAACATTGCTGGTCGGAACCCTCCGACAGCCAGAGGTACAGTTACGCGCAGACGTTGACATTTGAGCCTAAGCGGGTGAAGCTCTTATGGCGAGCTCACAGTAATAACATTTCAGATTTGTGAAGCTCTTATGGCGAGCTCACGGTAGTAACATTTCCAGTGTGTAGACTATAGTGCCAGTACAGGGCTATAGAATGACTATATGATTTTTTAGAATTATTTAACCGTAGTGACCCATTTTCTGTGAAAAGAATTGAATTGTTGATTGTTGAAATATTGAAACGGATTTATTTTTATGTGTAAATAAAAGAATCGTTGTTACTTTAAATCATTCTTTCCATTATACAGCCTGAAGTGATTAGGAATCACACCTAACGGAAATCGAACCTATTTCAGGACAATTTGGCAGAGAAGGAATCACGGCGTCGGTCTAACTCAGCTCTCTGCGCCGAGTTCGCGACACTTGGATTCCGACCCTCCACGTTGGTCTAATTTTCCCGCAACTTCATCAGCGGGACTAAATAACCCCACGTCAGCCCCAGGCCTTACGGGGCCTTAGGTGTTCCCTGACAGGAGCCCACATACTGGGAAAACCTAAACAATGTGGGGGAAAGCCTAAATGGGCTATACATAGCCTGGGTCCCTTTAGAGGGTCCCCAAATGGGCTTTGGGGAAGGATAGCCTAAAACAAACAGGGTACATACAGGGCGGGTAAGGGACGCCTAACAATAACCTAGGCCCAGTGTGGAGAGGGGAGGGGAGAGGGGGAGGGGAGGCCTAATGGATTTGGGCATCGAGGTCAATGGCCTCGAGGTCGAGGTCTGACCTCCAGGTCCTGGTAAAAAGGGCAGATTTGTGCATCCTATACTACTCCTGGAAATACAATACACTCTGGAAGGCTGAATTTACACGGTTTTAAAACTTTTTCAACGAATTCAAATTCACCAAAGTGAAAAACTTCTCCATGTGTGGCCTGGTTTATAAACAACGGTTCGGAATAGACTCGGTCTATTTATAGTCTTGCTGTGACGTTTGTTTCGCTGTTTTGGTTCAAAACCTGAGATTCGGTGTGGGATTTAAACTTCGTCGCCTGATTCTTAATGTGGGATCATATTTTACATCTTGGCATTATTTCTGTGTTAGAAGGCGGGACAAAATCGTTATCTCGGGCAACATCCAGGGTACATGGAGATTTAATTCCCGGATGTCTCCTTTTCAACCATTCGGCTTGCGCCTCATGGTTGAAAATCGACATCCAGGTATTAAATCTCCATGTACCCTGGATGTTGCCCGAGATAACTTATAATATATGTGGTGAATGTACATTTGTCATGGTAAATATCATTAAAGATTCCACCAAATCAAGTCTACACTGAGAAAAGTTTCTTGCGTTGATGCAAAAAAAATAAATAAATAAATAGTTCAGCCGATTGAATCTAAACGTCGAATTCCTTCCAGAATTAGGCTGACGACTTTAGGGTTTGGCACAGTACTTGTATCGTACCATGTTTTTCCGAATCGCATTTGAACGAATTATAAACTATCCTGTCTGAAATATTTATCGAAAATGTTTATTAATAATAAAAGTAGATACAGTATCCATTGTCGATAGTGTTTAATATATTTCCTGATTTTGTTAAGACTGGAAGCGGGAATGAAATTACAGTCAGAAGCGGGAACCGGGAATTTTCTCGGGTAATATCAAGCAAATTTACGACAGTAACAAGACACATTTATTTTTAATGACCATGAACATGAACATATTTCTTTGGCAATCTGCCCTCTCCAAACGGAAAAGTTCTTTTCCGAAGAGAAGAGTGAAAATCCAAACCTCTACCTCCTCCAATACAGGGTTAGCATTGGTTGAAGACATGTGCACCATCACCGTGCATTACGCCTTAATGCACAACGCCACCTTGTCCCCCACACCGGCAATCATGATTAATTTTCAATCTCGACTTTTTTCAGAATCACGAGTATTATCATCTCTCCATCCTCCAACATCAATCCCCTCCTCACTGCCGTCACCAGTCTCCTCTGCTTGAAGCAAGGTTTTCAAGGTTCGTTGGAGCAGTTTTTCTATTCAGAAAACTTGAGTTTAACACACAAACCGTGCCACACTTTATTCACAGTTCCTTCCGTGCTGTACATTTCCAGGGTATCGGGACCATCTTTCGGAAGAGGGAACCCAGAAATTCCAGTTCCCGTGATTAAACCCTACTGCTGATATAATTTTTTTTTATCATAAAAACGCACAGAGAGGGGCATTACGAAGGTGATCGGTTGGGGGGGGGGGGGAACTTATTTATCCTGGGTGTTATCGCACAAGTCCCGACTGACAAATACCCCAACCTGGCCTACATCAACCCGGAATGCCTTCGTCAAAGACATGTCTTTTTGATGTACTTGGAATATTAGTCAGCCGGGATAATAAAAGCTTCCTAGAAGTTTATTATTGAATAAATATAGAATAAACCTATAGTGTTTTCAAGTAAAAACAAATATTCTACGAGGAGGATTAAGAATGAAGCAGACGAGCCTCTGGCGAGTCGGTTTCATTCTTAATCCTACGAGTAGAATAACACTTATGGACACTTTAAAACACTATACGTTTATTTTGTTCATCCTATAAATCATTTACATGGCAGTCGCGGCGAAATCGTGTTGTTACTTGCTACAAAACAATGCGAGAAGTGAGGAGCACATTGGTCCAATTCAATCGACAAGCAAAACTGCCAAAAATAAACAGGGCGCAGTGATACATGTCTGTCTGAAAATAATTACCCTAAAAACTTGAGCTGAACGTGCAAGAATACTTTATTAAATGAACAATGTTTATCTTAATTTCGTTGTTTATTGTTGTTTTGTTCGTCGTCGATTCAACTTTATAAACTAAGCAAACGACACGTGCATTTGTTTATTTACACTTTCGTAATTTGGAAAATGAAACATCACTCATCATGTACCCGCCTTCCTTAATCGAACTTGTAAGCTTTTCACCGCTTAGTTTCGATTGATTTACTTTTTGTTTTCTGTGTTAATTGTTGTTCGAGTTATTGTTAGACAGAGTTGAAATGTGTCATATATTCTAAAACTAAACATTTCAGCGACGGTCAACATTTGATAAACGTCGGTTCATTGTGTCTCCCACAAACGTAAAACAGGTCATGACAACACGAATGCGGTAGAGGTCAGAGGTCAACAAGTCCGTCTCTACTATAGAAATAAATTCTTTCAGTGTTAAACACACAGGAAATAATTATCATCCTACTAGCAGCTGCTACTAGGTGAATAAAGTAAAAATTTATCCAGAACTTTTATTTTTCGATGTTTCGATGTACTTGTAATATTGATCAGCCGGGATAATATTAGTTATCCTTGTGTTTTCCAGGATGTAAGGGAATGTACACCGGTTTGGGAACTCATACACCCTGAGGGAAAGCCGAAGGGTGTATGAGTGCCCAGACCGGTGTAAACTCCCATACACCCTGGAAAACACAAGGACAACAAATTTATAATTTATGTCCACGAATTTTGGTGTACTTAATACTTTAACGTACATTGTGGGCAAAAACTGACAGAAAATTTGTTCTTAAAGTTTCTTAATAAAACCAGACAAATATGGATATCATTGGAACTGGCTCAATTTTATTTTTGTTCTAACATAACCGAGCAGAAAGTAAAGTGGGCACTTCTTTAGTCATATAGTCTGCTATTGTGTATTCTTGTGTTTACACCGTGGTTAACCACGGTGCAAAGAAAAGCTACTGTGGGTTGCAAGTTACACCGTACCTCTCAGCCAATCAAAACGCAGTATTTTGTTTCATTTGGAAATAATAAAAGCTTCCTAGAAGTTTATTAGTGAATTAATAAAATATACATGTAGTAGCCAGGGCGCAACTTCTTATTTCATTAGCACGTACTTTACCGGCACTCCAAAATGGTGGTGCACGGACATGGACGGGAAGAGAAAATACAGGCCCAGGGTTAATTATGGGACGGGTCCCCTTTCAAAAGTATAGGTATACTGATGCAGATGCCGAAGTTCTTGACGTGGGGAATTCTTGAAGTGATAAAATCGGGTCTGGTGCATATTATATAGATAGCAGTCAATTAAACCTTGACACAATGCAACGACAAAGATCGGACTACTGTTATTATTACATCTTGAGAACGTGGAGCATGAAAAACTTTCAGGCAAGAGATTCGTGAATGCACTGTGACAGAGTTCTGATTACTACCATATTTCAGGAGAGTGGAACACGACAAACTTTCGACAGGAGCATCGTGAACATACTGCGACAGAGATCTGACTACTTCCACATTCCAGGAGAGTGAAACATGAGAAACTTTCAGGCAAGAGATTGTGAGGGCATTGTGCCAGAGTTCTGACTACTACTACTTCCATATTTTGGGAGTGTGGAATATGACAAACGTTCGGCAAGAGATTCGTCAACGCACTGTGACAAACATCTGAATAGTAATACTAAATTTTGGGAAAAGTGGAACGTGACAAACTTTCGGTAAGAGATTCGTAAGCATAATGACACAGAGATCCGACTACTACCACATCTCGGGAGAGTGGAGCATGACACTCTTTCAGGCATGAGATTTGTGAATGTACTGCAATAGAGCGCCGACTACTACCACATTTTGGGAGAGTGGAACATGACATTCTGGCAAGTGATTCGTGAAAATACTGTGACAAAGAGCTGACTACTAGTAGTACCACATTTCAGGAGTGTGGAACATGACAAACTTTGAGCAAGAGATTCGTAATAGTAGGGGTATATGGTGGATTCAGTATCACTTTTCCAAAAAAATGTACAAGTACACGTACATGTACGTGTACCGCCATAGGGATTCAGTGTTAAATCGTGTACAAGTGTACAAAAATGTCGTTTTTTCATGGTGATACAGAATCCGCAATTGTTCTGAGGCTCACAGATCGCACTTTTAACGTTCAAACACCCGTTGGCGAACGCGTAGATTCGACACATCGCTCAAAAGTGAAAAAGTGTATGAAATTTTAAGAAAATGTAATTTAAAAAATTTTTCTTCACGTTCCCATCGCGGATCAGACCATCGATCTATCATTGGTGAACGCGAGCAAAAAACGTTTTTCTGTATCGGCATCAAAAAGCGGTTTGCGGATTCTGTATCACCTACGTTCGCTAACGGGTGTTCGAACGTCAAAAGTGCGATCCGATCGGCGAAACCCATTTACGGATTCTAGATCAGGAAAAATCGACCTCAAAACGTTTTCTCGACGTTCGCCAACGGTGAAAAGTGAGCGTAAAACGCCGTTACTCATCGAGGATTTTTTTAAAATCGATTTGGGCCTCTGGTGCATGGAAAAAAGGCGGTTTGCGGGTTCTGTATCACCTGCGTTCGGGATCGCGTTTGGGACGGTCTAGGGTGCGATCCGATCGGCGAAAACCCGATTTGTCGATTCACCTCGCGAGTTTTGTGAGGCGAATAGTGATAGAATCGGTTTTGTGAAGAGGAAATAAAAAAGTGATTGATATATATAGGACAGAAAAAAATATATAAATAGTTATTTAAAAAATAATATCGAATCGAAATAGATAATAAAATATACGTAAATCATGAACAATTCTCAGAGTTTGAGAGCAAGGTTTCTTTTAAAAATGCTGATGAGAGCCTACGCATTCTGCGTGAACGAACAACTAGGTCGCCGCTTGTTAGAACGATGCGTCGGATGTCGGGATCATCTAGTCTTCGATCACGAGGATCATTCGTGTCTGACGATGGAAAGGGAAGATATGGTCGTCAAGTATTTTGAACCGGCGTTCGAATGCATTCAAATCGACGACGTGATCAATTTTTGGAAGAGAGTAGTCTTCTGTAGCGGGCGAGATAAGCCCACCAATTCGGAAGAACAGAAATTGGCGTGTAGAAGTCTGACTTTAGAAGACAAGGGATGCATCATGAAATTATTGCTGAAGGAAGCATACGTCTAAGTTTTCTCGTTGATATAAATAAGGGAGAATAGAAATAAAAATTAATATACACATAAAATTTTTTATCTAATATTAGAAAGAAAAAAACACAAAAATGAGAAACAGAAATAAATTGTATCCGACGTTAGATGACGACGAGGATGAGAAGCCAAACGGCGTTTTGCCAACGGCGCCGTCGCTAGAAGAGAAAGAAAGAGGAGAGAGGTATCGCATCAATCAAATCAGTAGAATTCAATTGTATCTGACTCAAGAGAGAGATTCTCGCCATTCTCTCAAGAAGAAGTATTCGCGTTTCCTGCAATTCGATAACGCGGTCGACACGACACTCATCACGATTTCCATGGGTTCACACGCGGCCGGCGTCGGATTGTTGTCGACCACAGTCGGCATTCTGATCGTGTTGACCATAGGAGTGGTTCTCGCCGCCGGATTGTTTAGCACGCTCTGAAACTTTTTGAGTAGGAAATTATATCTGAAGGCAAGGAAACACGAAAAGATTCGTGTCTTGGCTGACTCCAAGATCGACACAATATCCGAAATGATCTCGATGGCATTGAATGCTGGTAGGATATCGGATGGAGAATACTTCACAATATTGGGCGAGAAAACGAAATACGATGCCATGAAAGAAGCCGTGAGAATCAAGACTCGTCAGATCATCAAGGAAGAGATGAAGGATTCTCTCGAGGAAAGGGGGAGGAAAGAGGCCAGGGAGGAATTCAGTAAGATGATAGAACTCGAGAGCAGCGATTGAAAAAAAATATATATATAATAAGAACATAATTTTTAAAAAAGAAATATTAAATTTATATATAAAATAAAAACGAAATTAATTTAAATAACTCTCAAAAATGTATTGCGTAAAGTGTAAGAGAGTTACCGAGATGAGTAATTCTCGAGAAGTACGAAGTAAAAATGACAGACAGATGCTTCGCGGAATTTGCGACGTGTGTGGTTCGATCAAGACTCAATTCGTCAAAAAAAAGAACACGAGCAAAGGTAAAGGCATCATGAATAAAATGATCAATAATCTACCTTTCGAAATGCATCTGCCGGGTCACAGTTTCACGGGACCCGGAACGAAATTGAACAAGAGACTCAACGCCAACCTGACTCCTAAATCTTGGAGCAAACCCGTGAATAGGGCCGTATGATCACGATCTGTGCTACGCCGGACATCCCGACACCAAGACTCGCAACGACGTCTGCGATAAAAACATGTTGGCGAAATTGAGAGGTATATCGAATCCGACCAGGAGAGAGAAGATAGAATGTTCGCTGGTCGGTAATCTGATCGGTGCAAAACGTCGATTCGGATGGGGCGTTCAAAAAAAAGAAGAAACGATTATTGATGAGCGAATTGGCCGAGGAGTTACACAAACCCATCGTGCGTAAATTTCGAAAGAGAAGGGTGTTCGTGAAGGGTTTGGATGACATTTTGTCCGCCGACTTGGTCGACATGAGATCGTTTTCGAGGTGGAACGAGGGTGTCAAATATCTATTGACGGTCATCGACGTTTTTTCCAAATACGGTTGGATCAGAGCTTTGAAGAATAAATCGGGACCTTGCATCGCCGAGGATCTGAAGAGCGTGTTCGACTCGTCTTCTCGAAAACCGAATAAATTGTGGGTGGACAAGGGAAAGGAATTCTACAACAAGCACGTTTGTCGATTAGTTGACCTCTACTCAATCGAAAACGAAGAGAAAGCCAGCGTGGTGGAATGTTGGAATCGAATGATGAAGGAAAAGATGCACAGATACTTCACTAATTCGACCAAGAAATACATATACGCTATGAACGGTTTGGTTAAAGATTACAACAACACACAACACAGATTGATCAAGATGACTCCCGCGGAAGCTAGCGATCCTCGAAACGAAAAACGGGTCTATGCGAATCAATATCCTGAGAGATCTAAGATTAGGAAGAAGTCTAGAACGCCGAAATTTGCGGTCGGCGATCGAGTGAGAATCTATGCTTATAAGAAGCACTTCGAAAAGGGTTATACTCCTCGATGGACCTCGGAAATCTTCGTGATAAGCAATATATTTCACACCGATCCGGTGACTTACGAAATCGAAGCTTTGGATGGAGAAGAGATCATCGGAAAGTTTTACGAACAACAATTGCAGAAGACAAAGTTTTAAGAAGAAAACTTTTTTTTTTTTATTTACTCTCTTTAACATTTTCTTGTTTACATATATATATAGGAGAGAAAAATAATAATAAAAAATAATTAAAACTATTTTTAGATAAGAAAGCAAGCTAATTAATAAACAAAAAACAAAAACCCTTCAAAAATGACAAATATACTAGATATCGCACAAAGCATAGTGAAATATGAAAGTATTCAAGAATACGAGGTTCACGAATATGAACCGATAACCGGAACGAGTTTGAACAATGCGGGAGAGATAAGAATCAACGTCGAAACCCAAGATCGTCTCACCAAGGAAGATGGGACCGACTACGCTGACGACATGGTTACTCTAGCCAATAATGGCATCATGCATCTATTCAGTAATATAAAATACTTGCTATCCGGACAAGAGATAGAATCTGTGTTTCATCCCGGTCAGGCCACCACGATGTTTGGACTCTTGACGTATCCGGATGATTTTTCGAAATCCAGAGGACTTAATCAGTTATGGATGGAAGACACCGTCGGCCCTGCTAGCGCCGGCGCCGTCGCGATATTCTACTACGTCGTCAAGACGTCCAGACCCAAAGGAACGTTTTCATTCAGGATAATTTGAAACACATCTTCGGATCTTCGGATTCGCAGACGATTACAACAAGATCATGTACGGATTCAAACACAATCTGACGTTGATTCGAAATGGAAACGACGACACAATAGTGAGATTCACTGCGACCGATGCAGGTAAGATAACTCTACACAAGATATCGTAGTTTGTTCCACACGTGGAGCCTTCGATCATGGAAAAAATCTCTACAAGATCATAGAATGCAAGAGTAAATTACCCGTGGGATTTAGAATGAGACAGTGCGACACGGCTAGCATTCCACCCTCCACGAATCACTTTGTTTGGAGATTGACGGTGAAATCCACTTCTGAGAGACCGCGTGTCATCGTGGTTGCATTTCAGACCGATAGGGACGGGTCTCAGGAAAAGTATGCATCGCTGTTCGATCACTGCAATTTGAGAAACATGCAAGTGTTTATGAATGCCACGAGATATCCAGCAATCGATTACAACACGTCGTTCGACAAGAACGATTTCTTCAAACTGTACGGCGACGCCGCTGATTTTAGAAAGAATTATCATGGTCTAGACGAATTGATGAGCAACCCTAACATACCTCCCAGCGAATACAAGTCGATGTATCCCATGTTCGTATTCGACGTTAGTAAACAGAGTGAATGACTCAAAAGTAGCGTCTTAGACATTCAGATCAAGATGCAATTCGATAGGAACGTGCCGAGAAAAACCAAAGCCTTTGCCCTGGTCCTGTCGGACAGAAAATTACAATTTGAATCGGATGGAAATAAGATATCGATCATTCGATGAGAGACATGTGTGAAAAAAATTAATAAACCTTAAAACTGAGGATGTAAGATTAATTAAAAAAATCAAAATCTCAAAAACAAAATGGATGTTTTTGACACGAAAGCAACAAAGCATCTGTTCACTTCAGATCACTATGACGTTAAAATAAATTGCTTGGAAAAATGGATTCAAATTGAACATGAAGAACATAACACAAAAAAGGATGGAATAATTGTGATTTTAACGAATATCGTTTAAAAGAAAAAGAAGAGTTTGATCTCATAAGATCTAACGAAGAATTTATAAAAAATACAATTTTAAAATGTCACAAATGTAAGAAACGTCAACTAAAAATTGAATCTCAACAAACTAGATCTGGTGATGAACCAACAACCGTATTCGCAAAGTGTATAAATTGTAATCATAAATGGATAGAAAATTAAAAATCAAAAAAAAAAAAAAAAGATAAAAGTAATGAGATCTAGAGAGATTGAACATCTTTCTAAATCTCATTACTTTTTTTTTTGTTTTTAATAATCACACATTATTTTTAATCAATTATTTCCATGCATTCACTGTTTGTTCAAAGGATCTAGTTTGATCAGTAGACTCACCACGGAAGTGGCGGCTTCAGGATTATTGGTTTGCGTAACAAAATTAATCCTGTCTCTGGTGTTCACTTTGAGAGGCGTGCCGAAGGTGCTAACATTCGCGTGTTGATTCTCAGTCTTTTCATCACTGTATCTCTTATCGCTCTCTACTCCATTCACCGTGAGATTGACGACCGCTCTGTTATTCAAATCGTGGAAGCCAGACCCATTCGTATGATTTCACCTCCTAACGGCATGGGATATTCCACCTGACCATGTTGCGATCCGCTACCTCCATTTCCGAAAGACCACTCGGTTTTTCCCTCCTCTAACATGCCGGCCTCCTCGGCCCACACGGTGATCAATTGTCTAGCATATTTGACTCTTTCCACCACTGAAATCAGGGTGCAGGCATCCGTCATGTTCACGGGATCTGGTAGATTCGCGAGCGCGTGTCCGCCCATGTCTAGTTTACCTTCCATGATGTCGCCCTTTCTCCAGACTGAGTTGTCATCCATGTTCTTCCTGCTGAATGTGCTGGAATCGAATTCGGGATCGTGATCGAGACCGAATAAATTGTGACCGTTCATGTTGATGCCACCCTCCATGGTTCCGCTAAATTGTTTGTTCAGGTAGAGATCATCCACTTGCGATTCTAGGTATTCTTGTGATCGTATGACGGCAGAATCTACGTAGCCCTTGTTGACCGTGGTTGAGTTCGCATCCGCGTCGTCGACCTTCGACAGATTCAATATCTTGTTGAATCCCGCATTCAGATCCAATTTCGTTTCTCGTCTGTCAGACTTTCTCTGTTCCAGATCTACGTAGTGTTTGGTCGCCACGTCCTTGGGATTCGTGGGAGTGGCCACGTTCGTTATCTTGTTAGAATTGGCGTTCAATTCCGAGTGCATCGTTTTCTGAACGTATCTACTTCTCAGATGTTCACTGAATTGTGCGTGAGAGTCGTCCGCATATTTCTTGATCGCAGCATCGGTGGAATCTATGGGATTCATGACGTTCACCAAACGTTTAGATTTGAGATCGAGATCGTCGGTCATGGCTTTATCCACGTAATTATCTAGCATGATTGGGGCGCGGTGGCTCAGTTGGTAGAGGTGCAGGCTGCAAGCCGAGAGGTCCTCGGTTCGAATCCCACCTGCGGCAACCGCGTTGTGTCCTTGGGCAAGACACTTCACCCCGATTGCCTACATGGGGGCACGATGACGCTGTGTACTGAGGCGTACTGCACGTCGATGGTGCGCATGTCTTCAACCAATCTAACCCTGCCTGTGCTGCGGTGCAGAGTTCGGAGTTACGATGTTGGAGAGCTGACAGCTGCTCGTCGTTGCTCGGTGGTTCTCTCCGGGTACTCCGGCTTCCTCCACCCGTAAAACTGTCACGGTCACGATTAGCCATTGTGCATAAGTATGTGACCTTAAACACCAATAAATAAATAAATAAATAAATAATCTAGCATGATTCATTCGAAATCCACGTTCTCACTGTCGACGTATTTTTTAGTCGCAGCATCTGCAAGATCTATCAGTAGAGCTTCTTATTGTTCATGTTCAAAGGTTTCTCTCGAGGTTCATATCTCCTAACGTAACGTTCGTCCAAGTTGGCAACGTCGTAACCATCACCGACTTCGAGCATCTTCCTCTTCTTTTTGGGTCGACTTTCGTCGTCACTTCTACCAAATTTATCAACTGGCATGTTGTTTTGAGGTTTTTGTTTTAAAATATATTTCAAACGCAGTTTATTAAAAATGAATTATTTAACGAGAAACTCTGTCAGAGTTCATTTTGACAGGGTATAAAGCGGAGGTGACTGCCCATTTAAAACACTGATCATCTTTATTTCTCACATTGACCACGGAGTGTTTTTTAGCTAAGAAATACGGTAATTCCACGTAGGAAGACCCTTTCAACGAATCGTTTTTAGTTATATGAATTTCGAGTTTCAACACCTCATTGAACATCCAGTTACTACCTTCATGTTGATAATTCGCGAGAGATGTCAACATCTTGTCTTTCATCTTTTCAAAAACGTCTGATAAATCTGAACCTCGAAGTACGGGTTCGACGTTAGATCTGAAATATGCATTTTTCACGATTCTCTCGCCGGACTTCATGCCGATTTTATTCATCATGCAAGGGAGTATCATCTTAATTTTTTCTCCCACGTTCATGTGTTCGCGAAACAAATCCAATACTTTTTTCTTCACCCGTTCCATGAACAAGTTCCGATCGACTTTCTTGAATGAGGGAACCACGTTGAAAGTTTTAAAAATGCCTTTGATCACACTCTCCCATTCTACAGGCTTCGATTGGAATGCTTCCTCTATGAGTCGTGCTACATATTCTTCTCCTTTCCCTTTGTCGATTGCTCATCGAATTTTGTTCGATATATCTCGTTTGTCTAGATTCTGAACTGCATCACTCGTTTTCGTTTTATTTTTTTTTTCTTTTGAAACTTGAAGTTCTTCAACGGCTTTTCGTTTAGTCGTCTTCTTATTTTTCACAACTGAAACGTTCTTGTTTCTTTTCGATGTCGGCATTTCGATTCCTTTTACTATCTTTTTCTTCTTCTCACTTTTCACAACCGATGCATTTTTTGACATCGTTGCTATCGTCATTTCGTTTGCCTTTTCATCGAACCAACTATGTATCTCCTCGCGTATGATCTTTCTAATTTCATCATCATGCTCCACTTTTCCTTTTCTATCATCAAACGTTACTGTCATCGGCTTATTTTTTTTTTGCACTTCGAGTCTGTTTAAGTTTATCCATTTCCGATCTTTCGATTTTTTTCTTTCCATCATTTCTCAAATGATATTCCTGTATGTCTTCAATTTTTTTTGATTTGGTTCTATGATTTCTGAAATGTGGAATTTTTAATTTTTCACAAATCTCGTTTAACTGAGGTACGGTTTTCTCATTTAAATTTTCCATTTTTTATTTGTTTGCTTCAATTGTAAGAATATTTTTTTTCGAATTTTGTATTTAAATAATAATTTGTTAAAAAGTTTTAAAATTGTTTTTATATATATATGTTTTAATTCCTTCCAAAAAATTTTTTTTTTGAGGAAATTAATCAATTTTTTTCCTTAATGTGAAAAAATTGAATTAATACGAGACTTTTTTCACATTAAAGAAAATTAAAAAAACTTTTTTTTAATATATATATAAAGAGGAAAAAAAACCCAAACTTTTTTAACAAATTATTATTAAATACAAAATTTAAAAATATACATTATTTGCAATAATTCATAAAACAAAAAAAACAAATAATCGATCATGACAACAACACCTAAAAGATGCGAATTGAAATTGAAACGAGTCAAAATGTGTAAGAAATTCAGTTATAAAATCTATATATTACAACGACACGACTCCATTAAATTGAACGAGGTCGAGATGAAGGGCTTAGAGCACAAACACGACAAATATAACATGCCTTTGAAATTGGACGAAGCCACGCTTGATTTGTTTTACGAGTACCAAAGCGATCTACAGAAAATCGTCATCGCCATAGATAGAGAATTCGACAAGGACGATTTGTCGTTGCCCTACGGAAGTTACATATATCCAAAAATCTCTCTCCAACATGTGAACAAATTGGGTGGTGAGAGCGCGTTCATCAATGTAAAAAAACTCAAAAAAGTAAAGATAAACATTCAACACATTTTCGAAAAAGGAGAAGACACGATCGTCAACATGCTAATAATGGACTTGGAAATATAAACAATAGAGAGACTGATTTTTAGCGAAGAAGAAGGAAAAAAAAAATTAATGAGATCTAGAGAGGCTGATCATCTCTAGATCTCATTACTTTTTTGGTTTTTTTTGTTTTTTGTTTTCCTTCTTCTTCTTCTTCACTATCGCCCATATATATTATAATAACGTTTCCTTTTTTCTCAATTTCGGCATCGATTCTTCTTTTCTTTTTTTGTGATATGTTACATTTTTATAAGAACATATTTGTTTATCCGAAGCATAATTATGAACGAATGTTGTGCATCTCTTGGTAACACTCACATCATTTCCATTCTCTTCAGAAGGTAGTGGTGACGGTGGAAAGCGTCTCATTCTTTTCAATTTCAACCAAAAGTTGATCATCTCTAGATCTCATTACTTTTTTGTTTTTTGTTTTCCTTCTTCTTCTTCTTCACTATCGCCCATATCTATTATAATAACGTTTCCTTTTTTCTCAATTTCGGCGTCGATTCTTCTTTTCTTTTTTTGTGATATGTTACGTTTTTATAAGAACATATTTGTTTATCCGAATCATAATTATGAACGAATGTTGTGCATCTCTTGGTAACACTCACATCTTTTCCATTCTCTTCAGAAGGTAGTGGTGACGGTGGAAAGCATTTCATTCTTTTCAATTTCAACCATCTATCCCGCTCTTTTTTAAGTTCTTTCCTAAGATATCCATCATTAGCGTCTAATTGTTTTTCCACATCTTTTCCCCACACTATCCTGCAATATTCATCATTAGTGTCTAATCGTTTTTCCACATCTTTTTCGCACTCTATCTCACGATATTCATCATTATCGTCTAATTGTTTTTCCACCTTTTTATCCATTTTATATTATTTTTTATACTTTGTTTGATTTATATTTTATATAATTATATAATTTTTACATTATAATAACATACTCAAAATCGGTATATTCTTAAACGGCGAATTCTCACCAAACGACAAACCCTTACCGAGTCACTCAACGTTCCATCCACTCATCAGATAGAGACCATTTCCACTCAAAGAGTTGCCACCTCTAACGGGTTCTAGATACAATCCTTTACTGCTGTCGTCTATGTGGACGTGACACACTGCTCCTCCCTTCTTCAAAAACAGTCCGCTGCCACCCATTAATTTCTTAACTGCCGAACTCGCGAGTCCGGAGAGAGCTCCCACGCTGAGAGTCTTTCCGAGAAAGGGTAATACTTTTGCGGCAAAGGGTAATGCTTTTGCGGCGATTCCTGCCAATAGCGGTAAGAAACCGCCTTTCATTCTCAAATTGTATCTCAATTGAGCGGGACTCAATCTCACCATCAACCCTCTTCCATCACGAATCCCTTTCTCCGTCCTTTTGATTTGACTTCTGGTCCAGGCAATCGAATCCTGACCGCCATTCGTCAGATTTTCGTGAGTGAATTTGAATCTCACCGCCTCGCCTCGAGTTGTTAACGCTCTCTTAAGTTTCTTCCTCTGTCCTACGGATATGTTCACGTTTTTAACCACGTATTGTGTCATAATTCTTTTTTTAAAATATATTTTGTTCAATTGTTTTTTTTGCTTCAATGATAATTATATATATTAAATAATTTTTGTAAATTAATATGGCGTTTATTTTATTTTCTTATTTATATATATACGCAATATTTTTTTTTGTTTGCTTTTATATTTCTCTTATGTGAAATCGTATCATCAATCTCTCTCCGCGAAGATCTAACAGTTCACCATTTTGATCCGTCAACATGGTTTTGAGACTATTCAACGTGTCTAAAATCACTGGTAGATAAACTAAATTTCGAGGTCATTCCACGATCTTATAACCCGGCGACACGTTTGGAAAGAAGGAATAGATCGTTGGTTGAGCTCTACCATTCCAGCAATCACGTCCACATTCACCAGAATGCTATTGACTGCGAGAATGTCGTATTTTCAGATGCAGCATGGCCTCGATACATCTTTCGATCGAATCCCAGCATCTTGCCTATAGAATCGTCCGTGTTGAAATCCACTCGAAAATTATCTTCCAAATTCAACATCGTCTGTAAGGTATAGGGTTGGGAGCGAGTCTGATCTTGTTGCTTCCCTTTCCATCCGTCGTCATTCGCGTCTGAATGTAATTGTTCAAATTGTCTATGTCGTAACTTCCTTTGGGAATTCGAATCTCCAACCAATCCACTCTGTCAGAATACTTGAACGAGTTGTTCTCCAGATTCACCAACGCCATCTCGTATCTTTTCTCTCTATTCAATTCGATGGAAGGTTCGAATTTCGTCGTGAATCGAGTCAAATCGCCACTCACCACGATTTGAATGGATTGTTTTGCAGCCGTATTCTCGGCAATCCGTTCTAACAATTCTCCTTGTTCGAATATTATATTTTAATTTTTATTTTATTTTTCAAAACTAAATTATTTGATGATTTATTATTTTCTAATTTTATTTTCGCTCTCTGTCTTATTATGATCAGAAACATAAAACTTGTCGAATCCGCACCGATATTTTCCGCGATTAAATTCGCTAGTCAAATTGATCACGACGAAATTGTAAAGTCCTCCTTCCCAAACCCTCTTGCAGAATCTCCTGAATTCCGCCACGCTCATGTCGTTTGCGACGTCATCGCCATAGATGTGATTGAGATTCTTGAGATCCTGGCGAAAGAGACACAGTAAATTAGCGTTTTCCCTTATCGTCTGTCTGGGCAATCGAAAATAATTTTGCGACAGGTAGAAACAGTCCACGTTGCTGTGACGATCCCTAACGTAATACTATTCGCATCGGTTCTGTCTCTCCAAAAGCAGATCGAAAATCATGAGATTCTTATCTTCCGATTTCAATTCTCTAGGATCCAGAACGTCACTAGCGTTCTCATAAAATCGACACTCGACGTTCGAAGACGCATTTCTCTTCATCAATTCCATCGCCGCACCATCCAAAATGGTCGAAAGAGAAGCTTCACTTTTGTCGAATTCCTCCCTACTGTCAAAGATTCTGGCTATGACGTCCTTGGGCAATCTACGATCCATGCACTCTCAAAGCAATCTGTATTCGGGTTGAAACAAGCTCTTGTCAAACACGAACAATCTGTCGTAATCCAACCAGTCGGGTTGCGACAACAGATTCATCAACAGATTGGTCTTTCCACAATTCGATTTTCCCACTATCAAGCCTCTTATGCTTTTGGGAAAGAACTCGTTATTCAACCTCTTGGTCGCGGCGTCGTTCCAAGACATCTTTAATGTTCATCTTTGTTTATTTTAGATTTCTTCAAACACAATTTTTATGTTTTATCAAACTCAGTTTTATAAATATTATTATTTATTTATATTACACCGTCGCGAGTTCTCTTCAATCCAGATCCACTCGTCATTTTGGCTAAATCTTGTATGGGTACCACAGCATCCTTAAAATCTTTCCAACTTTTTGGCGATCGCTCTAACGTAGTTGCTTCGCCGGCGGACTGATCAACTTGTCGATCAACGCATCGGCTGTCCTCTTGCCAGCCACAGAAGCTATCCTACCACTGGCTTCGGAAGCGGCTTTCTTACCAGCATCCAAAGCCGTCTTCTTACCTACCTCAAACGCAGTCGATGCGAGTTTTCTACCAGCATCGCTCGTGAATGCTCGCATTATAGAATCGACGATGCCAAAACCGCCTTGAACGTAAGTTCTGACGTATCCCCTGTTCTTTATCACCAACATATTTTATAATATATATTTTGTTTTTTCACTGGTAAATCGTTTGTTGTTTAAATTACTTTTATTATTTTGTAGTGTAAAATTTACTCTTTTTATTTTATATATTTTTGTTTGTTTCTCTCTACTTATTATATATCAATCCTTCAATTCGTTCATCAGTCTTTTGTAATCGCGTTTATTCAAAACCTTCTGCCTCAACAATTCATCGCATATGCTCACTATCTCATTATCCAATCGAGTGTTACCAGCGCGTCTACTTGCCATCAACAAACTCAATCTCTGAGACAGAGCATCAGAATCGCTCGGAAGAAAAGTGGTTTTCACCCCTTTGCCAGTCAATGACTCGACGAACTTCTTATTCATATCCCATATGGGTTTCACCACCTTCGTCCACTTGTAACCTCTGTTGGCTTTGGGTCTCGTTTCTCTGGCTTCGTTATTTCTCTTCAAGGCGTGGGTCTGAACCAGAATGTCACCGTAATTGTCGAAATCCTGATCCGTGTAATCTCCAGGCTTGTCGAAAAGGAGCAATTTGCACAGTCCAGGAGTTAATTCGTACCTATTTGAACCGACGATTAAATTATCATCATCCTCTTGCACTTCTGTGTCGCCCACGAAAGGTCTACCGTCAGAATCCTTATATATTCCATACAACAGATCTCTCTTACCACCATCCTCAGACGACGCGACGCTATCAGTGGTGATAGTCAAAGCTGTATCATCACTTTCGCTCACGTCGGTTTCGATTCTCATGGGAACGTAATCCGGTGTAGATTGAAAGGAATACTGTTTTGTAAAACTACTGGGCAACGAACCCATTCTCAAAGAACTCTCTTTTATGGGTCTCAATTCTTCAACTATCTCCTTCTTGCTTCGTTCCTGAACCTCCGTCACGGGTTTAAATAATTTTGTGGCTTCGCACCTCAATTCCATTTCTCCAAGTCGTCTGCTTCTGTCAGCTGATTGAATACTCTTCTTAGCACGTTCATATTCGTTTAAAAGTTGATCTCTATGCTTGGAATCTGTGATGTGTAAAAACATTTTTTTCGTTTTGAAATTATTAATATTTCCTTTAGAGTATGCTAACGTGAGTTATTTTATTATTTTCAAAATCAAATGTTTAATTATTTTTATGTTTTATGTTTTAAGTAATTAAAAATCTTCTGTCTTTAATATATAATAACTAAAACCAGTTGAGAAAAAACATTTTACAAAATGAAACCTCGATAAATGCGTTTTTGCCCCCGAACGTGTTAAAGATCACATCATCAATTATTCACTCCGCGACAAACAGAAGGACTTTTAAAAAGTTTGAAAGTTTAGCACATAAGAAACCGGTTTCTGATTTAACGCGTTTGAGAATAATTATATCCGTTAAAAGGGTCCATTCATAATCTCCGAACATTATCACAAGTATATTAAAAGTCAATTACCTCTTAAAACCTGACTGAGTGGAAAACGCGCTTTTATTGTCCATTATTAAAACGAAATATCTTTCATTCACACCGGAACAAAACACGAGTGTCTATTATAATACAAATTTATCTCTTAAAATTCATCTAAGTGAAAAAGGTTTTATAGTGGAATTTTTATTTGAATGAAACAATTCTACGAACTGTTTTATTTGAATGAAACAATTCTACGAATTGTTTTATTAAGATTTATCTCACAAATTTCGCTGTGACAAAACGTGAACAGATGATTTCCATCGGTTCTAATTTTCCAAAACTCAAGTTTTCAATGTCAACCATTGAACGAAACCTTTTATGCACACCGGAACAAAACATGAGTGTCAATTTACAATACATGAGACTCAATTTTATAGTCGACTCTATTGAATGAAAAAGCTATTTTATTTACACTGACTACAAAATTGAAAAACTCCTCAAAACCGATTCTATCATGATTCACCTTAGGAATTTTTATTTGAATGAAACAATTCTACGAACTGTTTTATTTGAATGAAACAATTCTACGAACTGTTTTATTAAGATTTATCTAACAAAATTTCGCTGTGACAAAACGTGAACGGACGATTTCCATCGGGTCTAATTTTCCGAAACTCGAGTTTTCAATGTTATCCATTGAACGAATACCTTTCATTCACACCAGAACAAAACATGAGTGTCAATTTACAATACATGGGACTCAATTTTATAGTCGACTCTATTGAATGAAAAAGCTATTTTATTTACATTGACTACAAAATTGAAAAACTCCTCAAAACCGATTCTATCACTATTCGCCTCACAAAACTCGCGAGGTGAATCGACAAATCGGGTTTTCGCCGATCGGATCGCACCCTAGACTGTCCCAAACGCGATCCCGAACGCAGGGGATACAGAACCCGCAAACCGCCTTTTTTTCCATGTACCGGAGGCCCAAATCGATTTTTAAAAAAAATCCTCGATGAGTAACGGCGTTTTACGCTCACTTTTCACCGTTGGCGAACGTCGAGAAAACGTTTTGAGGTCGATTTTTCCTGATCTAGAATCCGCAAATGGGTTTCGCCGATCGGATCGCACTTTTGACGTTCGAACACCCGTTGGCAAACGTAGGTGATACAGAATCCGCAAACCGCTTTTTGATGCTGATGCAGAGTCCGCAAAACGTTTTTTGCTCGCGTTCACCAACGATAGATCGATGGTCTGATCCGCGATGGGACGTAGAGAAATTTTTTTTAAATTACATTTTCTTAAAATTTCATACATTTTTTCACTTTTGAGCGATGTGTCGAATCTACGCGTTCGCCAACGGGTGTTTGAACGTTAAAAGTGCGATCTGTGAGCCTCAAAACAATTGCGGCTTCTGTATCACCATGTAAAAACGACATTCTTGTACACTTGTACACGATTTAACACTGAATCCCTATGGCGGTACACGTACATGTACGTGTACTTGTACATTTTTTTGGAAAAGTGATACTGAATCCGCCATTTCCCCCTACTCGTAATGGTACTGTGAGACCTGACAACTATTACTACCACATATCAGGAGAGTGAAACATGACAGGCTTTCTGGTCAGGTATTCTTGAACGTACTCTGGCAGAGCAGAGATCTGACTACTATTTCAATCACATCTGAGGACAGTGGAATATGACAAACCTTCGGTAAGAGATTCATGAACACACTGAGGCAGAGATTTGACTACTACTTTTACTTCATTTTGGGAAAGTGAAACAAATCATACTTTCGGTAAGAGATTCGTGAATGACCTGCAACAGTGCAGACATCTGACTACTAATAATATCACATTTCTGGAGAGTGAAACATGACAAACTTTGGACAAGGGATTCTTGACATACTGGGACTGAGACCTGACTGCTACTACTTCCACATTTTGCGATTCATGGGCGTACTGCGTCAGAGATCTGACTACTATTACAAACCTCATGTTTTCGGGAGTGGAATAAGACAAACATTTGGCAAAAACTTCGTGAACGTACTGTGACAGAGAACGGACTACTATCACTACCACATATCAGGAGAGTGGAACATGACAAACTTTCAGGCAAATATTCATGAACGTACTGTGACAGAGATCTGACTACTATTACTACCACATTTCAGGAGAGTGGAACATGACAAACTTTCGACAAGGGATCAGTGAACGTATTGAGACTGTGATCCGACTACTACCACACTTCGGGAGAGTGAAAGATTACAACCATTCAGGCAAGGGATTTGTGGATATACTTTGACAGAGATCTGACTACTAGTACATTTTGGGACAGTGCAACATGACAAACTTTCGACAAGAGATTCATATGCGTACTGTGACAGAGATCGGACTACTACCACATTTCGAGAAAGTGGATGATGGCAAACTGTCGACAAGAGATTCGTGAACGCACTGCGAGATTCGTGAACGCACTGCGACATAGATCTGACTACCATTACTACGGCAATTTGGAAAAGTGAAACATGGCAAACCTTCGGCAAGAGCATTGTGAATATATTGAATTTTGGGGGAGTAAAATGTGACCAATTGTCGGCAAGAGCATCTTGAACTTACGGACTACTACCATCACAATACTACAGGAGGGTGGAACATGACAAACATTCGGACAGAGATTCGTCAGCGTACTGTGACAGAGATCTGACTACTAGCACTACCATATTTCAGAAGAGTGTAACAAGACAAACTTTCGGCAAAAGATTCGTGAGCATATTAGTAGTATGTCTCGGGCTTTTCACCCCTCATTGGCCGGACCTTGGTGCCGGACCTCGGAAGTGACGTCATGTCACGTGACCTAGTGGCGCCATGTTGTGTTGTCATGGTAACCCGCGTGAGCGGCCATGTTGTGACGTCATCTCCATAGTGATACGTAGTGTGAGTGCGCATGCGCAGCGCGTGTTGTTAAGGTGATACGTGTTTCCGTCGTCCATTTTGTATACTGGAGGCCGCCATCTTGGTTTCTATGGTAGCACGTGATTGCTATGTTACCCATTTTTCTGCAATGGGACGGGGTTGTTTGGAGGGTGTGTTCGATTGTAGAAGAGTAAATCTAATTACCACAAACAACCCGACAATCCTTCCAAATCACCAAAATCCACCCAAACTTTTACTATTTCGAATTCTTTCAGAATTCTCTGCTTCTATCTATATATGCAATAGTTTTCGTCTATCTGGCCATGTTTCTTTGTTCTGGAGTATACTCCAGTAGCGTACAAGAGCCTATTAGTTGGAACAGTTTATCTTATTACTACTATATTTAGCTTTTCTGGTCTATTCTTGTTAGTTCTGACCCTATTCCAAGTACTCTTGTTGTTTCATTTATCTAGATCATTTATAACCAATCAGATTGCTTGCTTTCCCATAATCTGTATGCAGAGTTATCTCCCCTGTGTATAATAAACGCCTATATCCAATGGCCACATCCCATGGAAGCCCATTTTTGGGAAACACCCGTGGCTATGGAATCCCTTTTTGTCGTATGAGGCCATGAGGGCTTTGTAAAAGCCCTCAGTGAGTCCTCATTTATTATCCCTCATACCCTTATTGAATTTTGAGGTTATGAGGACCTTGAAAAATCCCTCAATGAGGTATAATTTACTACGACTCTTAGCCTCATTTCAGTATTTAATAAGTGTATCCTATGGAATCCCATTTTGGAAAACGCCTGTGACTGTGGAATCCCTTTTTTGTCGTATGAGGCCATGAGGGCTATGTAAAAGCCCTCAATGAGTCCTCATTTATTATCCCTCATAGCCTCATTGAATTTTGAGGTTATGAGGACCATTAAAAATCTCTCAATGAGGCATAATTTACTTCGACTCTTAGCCTCATTTCAGTATTTAACAGGTATATCCTATAGAATCCCATTTTTGGAAACACCCGTAGCTATGGAATCCCTTTTTTGTCGTATGAGACCATGAGGGCTATGTAAAAGCCCTCGATGAGTCCTCATTTATTATCTCTCATAGCCTGATTGAATTTTGAGGTTATGAGGACCATTAAAAATCCCTCAATGAGGTATAATTTACTGCGACTCTTAGCCTCATTTCAGTATTTGAGGATACCTATGGCCTGGTATTGTATTATTTGAGGATACCTATTGAGGATACCTACCGAGGATACCTTTTGGAGAATCCCTTTTTTGTCGTATTAGGCTATGTAAAAGCCCTCAATGGGTCTAATGTAGTCTTACCAACCGCTTCCATCTTGTCGCCAAAGCTACAAGGCCACTACAGGTCTATGGCCTATCTGTCCTATCATTAGCTTCTACAGCAGTCTTGTTCCATTGCGGCCTTGTACCAGTACTATTGGCTTCTGTTATTCTGCCCCATACCTCATCCCTTACTTCCTAGCTATACCTATCTCAGTCTCGACTATAACATTGATCAAGGTTCACTTCATTCGAACAGTTGTCTTGTATCTGTTCATAAACCAGTTCTGTTCACTTCGATCTTGGTTGTGTTGGATCTTTGTTCACTTTGTTCTGTTCAGTCTGTCCAACTAGTTCGATCAATCTGACTAGTTTGACATTCTTTCAATTTGTTATGTTTACTTCGTTGTTTTGTAGTGACTGGTTGTATCTGTTCAGAGTCTTGTAATCATTGTTGAATTGGTTGTTATCAATCCCTTTCCATACCCTCGAGTGGACGATGTTAAATAACGGAATCCAAATTTTACGGACTAGGAATCTCAATTACGGAATGCCTTATATGTATACAGGAGAAATCCGATTCAACCTTGATCAATGTTATAGTCGAGACTGAGATAGGTATAGCTAGGAAGTAATGGATGAGATATGGGGCAGAATAACAGACGCCAATAGTACTGGCACAAGGCCGCAATGGAACAAGACTGTTGTAGAAGCTAATGATTGGACAGATAGGCCATAGACCTGTAGTGGCCTTGTAGCTTTGGCGACAAGATAGAAGCGGTTGGTAAGACTACATTAGACCCATTGAGGGCTTTTACATAGCCTAATACGACAAAAAAAAGGATTCTCCAAAAGGTATCCTCCATAGGTATCCTCAATAGGTATCCTCAAATAATACAATACCAGGCCATAGGTATCCTCAAACACTGAAATGAGGCTAAGAGTCGTAGTAAATTATACCTCATTGAGGAATTTTTAATGGTCCTCATAACCTCAAAATTCAATGAGGCTATGAGGGATAATAAAAAAGGACTCATTGAGGGCTTTTACATAGCCCTCATGGCCTCATACGACAGAAAAAGGGATTCCATAGCTACGGGTGTTTCCCAAAATGGGATTCTATAGGATATACCTGTTATCCTACTGTTAAATACTGAAATGAGGCTAAGAGTAGTAGTAAATTATGCCTCATTGAGGGATTTTTAATGGTCCTCATAACCTCAAAATTCAATGAGGCTATGAGGGATAATAAATGAGGACTCATTGAGGGCTTTTACATAGCCCTCATGGCCTCATACGACAAAAAAGGGATTCCATAGTCACAGGCGTTTTCCAAAATGGGATTCCATAGGATATACCTATTAAATACTGAAATGAGGCTAAGAGTCGTAGTAAATTATACCTCATTGAGGGATTTTTCAAGGTCCTCATAACCTCAAAATTCAATGAGGTATGAGGGATAATAAATGAGGACTCATTGAGGGCTTTTACATAGCCCTCATGGCCTCATGCGACAAAAAAGGGATTCCATAGTCACGGGTGTTTCCCAAAAATGGGCTTCCATGGGATGTGGCCATTGGATATAGGCGTTTGTTATACACAGAGGAGATAACTCTGCATACAGATTATGGGAAAGCAAGCAATCTGATTGGTTATAAATGATCTAGATAAATGAAACAACAAGAGTACTTGGAATAGGGTCAGAACTAACAAGAATAGACCAGAAAAGCTAAATATAGTAGTAATAAGATAAACTGTTCCAACTAATAGGCTCTTCTACGCTACTGGAGTATACTCCAGAACGAAGGAACATGGCCAGATAGACGAAACTTATTGCATATATAGATAGAAGCAGAGAATTCTGAAAGAATTCGAAATAGTAAAAGTTTGGGTGGATTTTGGTGATTTGGAAGGATTGTCGGGTTGTTTGTGGTAATTAGATTTACTCTTCTACAATCGAACACATCCTCCAAACATACCCCGTCCCATTGCAGAAAAATTGGGTAACATAGCAATCACGTGCTACCATAGAAACCAAGATGGCGGCCTCCAGTATACAAGATGGACGACGGTAACACGTATCACCTTAACAACACGCGCTGCGCATGCGCACTCACACTACGTATCACTATGGAGATGACGTCACAACATGGCCGCTCACGCGGGTTACCATGACAACACAACATGGCGCCACTAGGTCACGTGACATGACGTCACTTCCGAGGTCCGGCTCCGAGGTCCGGCCAATGAGGGGTGAAAAGCCCGAGACATACTACTCATATTGAGACAGAGATCCGACTTCTGTCACATTTCGGGAGAGTCGAACATGACAAACTTGCAGGCAAGAGATCCCTGAACGTACTGCGGCAGCGATCTGACTACTATGAAGACGTCATGTTGGGAGAGGGGAACATGAATATACTGTGAGAGAGTTCTGATTACCATTACATTTTGGGAGAGTGAAACATGAGAAACATCCAGACAAGAGATTTGTGAATGTTCTGCCACAGAGATCCGACTACTACCACATTTCGAGAGTGTGGAACATTACAAACGTTCGGGTGAGAGTTTCGTGAACATACGGTGACAGAAATCTGACTACTATTAGTACCATATTTCTGGAGAGTGGAACATGACAAACTTTCAGCAAGAGATTCGTGATGGTACTGTATTGAGGTAGTAATACATTCCAAAAAATTTATGTTCTCTTTAGAACCCAAACTGGTTCTAATCTTGTCCCTGAGATGGAACCAGTTCTGTTTAAACAGTATTTATTTCAAATCAAATAAATTTATAAAGATTAACATTAAATATTAACAGAATTAAAAATAAATTGAGGGGGTTTCAGCTTTAAGTTTAGAGCTTATACGAGGTTGTCTCAAATCATTATTAAGCAAAGGAGATATGAGCAGTTGGCATATCGAACCAGTTTTGGTTCTATATAGAACCAATATACCAGGTATTTATATTCGCTTTGTTTCAAAATGTTTGGCTACTGAGTTGAATAAGCTCCAAGTTTACTGCTGAATCCACTTCAGTTCATTTAATATTCTGTTAAAATTGAATGCTAATCTTGGTAATTTTATTTGATTTGAAATAAATACTGTTTAAACTAAATTGGTTCCATCTCAGGGACAAGATTAGAACCAGTTTTGGTTCTAAAGAGAAACTATATTTTTTGCAGTGTAGTAGTCAGATCTCTGTCACAGTACGTATACGAATCTCTTGTCGAAAGCTTGTCATGTTTCACTCTCCCAAAATGTAGTAGTACTCAGATCTCCATCACAATATATTCACAAATCCCTTGCCTGAAATGTTACAATGCTTCACTCTCCGAAATGTAGTAGTAGTCGGAACTCTGTCTCAATAAGTTCATTGATACTTTGCCGAAAGCTTGTCATGTCCCACTCTCCTGAAATGTGGCAGTAAACGCAGTCAGATCTCTGTCACAGTACAGCTAAAACTAGAAGTCCTGTCACGAGCTGTGCGCTTACAGAGGCTAAATTGCGCGTAGGAATTGCGCGCAATTGCCATATCGAAAAGGATCCAAAGCACGGCAGGTTCTCCTGGATACTCATAGCAAACGCAAGCAATGTGTCTGCAAATGGATCTCCGGGTTACCCGGAGGTCCATTTGCTGAAACAGTGCTTGTGCATAGGCCATGTATGCAGAATTTGATAGCCTTACTATGGGCATAACTCGTGGATTAACGCACAGATCGACGTGCTGTTTGTGTGCATTTCATGACAGGACTTCTAGTTTTAACTGTACGTTCACGAATATCCTGCCTGAACGTTTGTCATGTTCCACTCTCTGTAAATATGGCAGTAATAGTAGTCAGATCTTTGTCAGAGAAGGTTCACGAATATCCTGCCTGAACGTTTGTCATGTTCCACTCTCCGTAAATATGGCAGTAATAGTAGTCAGATCTTTGTCAGAGAAGGTTCACGAATATCCTGCCTGAACGTTTATCATGTTCCACTCTCCTGAAATATGGTAATAGTGGTAGCCAGAGTTCTGTCAGATTACGTTATCGAGTGTTTTGCAGAACGTGTGCCATGTTCGACTTCCCCAACATGAGGTAGTAATCGTTGTCAGATTTATGTCGCAGTTGATTCACGAATCATTTTCCGAAAGTTTGTGATTTTCCACTCTCCCGAAATGTGGTAGTAGTCGGATCTCTCAATATACTCACGAATCTCTTCTCAAAAGTTTGTCATGTTTCAATCTCCTAAAATGTGGTAGCGATAATAGTCAGATCACTGTCACAGTACGTTGACAAATCTCGTGTCGAAAGTTTGTCATGTTCTACTCTCCTGTAATGTCCTGGTAGTAGCAGTCGGAGGTCTGTCTCAGTATGACCGCGATGCTCTTGCCGAAATTTTGTCATGCTTCACTCTCCTGAAATAGGGTAGTATTCAGATCTCTGTCACTGTACGTTTACGAATCTCTTGCTCGAATGTTTGTCATGTTCCACTTTCCCAAAATATTGCGGTAATTGAAGTCAGATCTCTGTCACAATACGTTCACAAATTCTTTTCCGAATGGTTGTTATATTCCACTCTCCCAACATGAGGCAGTAATAGTAGTCAGATCTCCTGCCGAAACCTTGTGATGTTCCACTTTCCAAAAATATGGTTGTAGCCAAATCCCTGTCACAGTACGAATACGAATCTCTTGTCAAATGTTTGTCATGTATCACTCTCCCAAAATGTAGCAGTAGTCAGATCTCTATCACGGTATATTCACAAATCTCTTGCGTGAAATTTTGTAATGTTTCACTCTCCGAAATGTGGTAGTAGTCAGATTTCTGTCTCAATACGTTCACTGGTCCATTGCGGAAAGCTTGTCATGTTCCACTCTCCTGAAATGGGGCAGTAAACGTTGTCAGATCTCTGTCACAGTACAGTTAAAACTAGAAGTCCTGTCACGAACTGTGCGCTTATCTAGGCTTAATTGCGCGTAGGAATTGCACGCAATTGCCATATCGAATGGCATCCAACGCACGGCAGGTTCTCCTGTGTACTCATAGCAAACGCAGGCAATGTTTCTGCCAATGGACCTCCGGGATACCCGGAGGTCCATTGGCTGAAACAGTTCTTGTGCACAGGCCATATGTACTGAATTTGATAGCCGTACTATGGGCATAACGCGTGGATTAACGCGCAGATCGTCATGTTATTTGTGCGTATTTCATGACAGGACTTCTAGTTTGTCACGAATATGCTGCCTGGAAGTTTGTCCTGCTCCACTCTCCTGAAATATGGTAGTAAACGCAGTCAGATCTCTGACACAGTATATTCACGAATCTCTTGTTGAAAGTATGGCATGTTCCACTGTCCTGAAATGTGGTAGTAATAGTAGTCAGATCTCTTTTACAGAACGTACACGGATATCTTGCCTGAAAGTTTGTCATGTTCCACTTTCCCGAAATGTAGTAGTAGTCGGATCTCTGTCTCAATATGCTCACGGAGCTCTTGTCTGAAAATTTGTCACACTCCACTATCCTGAAATGTGACAGTAATAATAGTCAGATCTCTGTCACAGTACGCTGACAAATCTCTTGCAGGAAGTTTGCCATGTTCAACTCTCCTGTAATGTCGTTCTGATATTAGTGAGATCTCTGTCTCGATATGTTCAGGATGCTCTTGCCGAAAGTTTGTCATGTCTCACTCTCCCAAAATGTGGTAGTAGTCGGACCTCTGTCTCAGTATGTTACCGATGCTCTTTCCGAAATTTTATCATGTTCGACTCTTCTGAAATGTGGTTGTATTCAGATCTCTGTCACAGTATGTTCACGAATCACTTGCCGAAAGTTTATCATGTCCCACTTTCTCGAAATATGGTCATAGTCAGATCTCTGTCACAGTACGAATCTCTTGTTGAATGTTTGACATGTTTCACTTGTCATGTAGTAGTAGTCAGATCTCTATCATAGTATATTTACAAATCTCTTGCGTGAAAGTTTGTGATGTTTCACTGTCCCGAAATGTGGTAGAAGTTGGATCTCTCTCTCAATATGTTCACGAATCTCTTGTTGAAAGTTTGTCATTTTCCACTCGTCTGAAATGTGGCAGTAATAGTAGTCAGATCTCTCTCACAGAACTTTCAGGGATATCTTGCTTGGAAGTTTGTCATGTTCTACTCTCCTGACTTGTGGTAGAAATAGTATTCAGATATCTGTCCCAGTACGTTCTCGAATCTCTTGCCCGAAAGTTTGTCATGTTCCACTCTCCCAAAATGTGGAAGTAGTAGCAGCCAGATCGCAGTCTCAGTATGTCACAATCTCCGGTCGAGAGTTTGTCATATTTTACTCTCCAAAAATGTGATAGTAACAGAAGTCAGATCTCTGCTCTGTTGCAGTACGTTTTCGTATCTCTTACCAAAAGTTTGATTGGTTCCACTCTCTCGTGGTGCTAGCCAGATATCTGTATCATTATGTTCACGAAACTCTTGCCGAAAGGTTTCATATTCCACTTGCGATCATCTCTCCGTCGCGGACAGACAGACCCACGATCGATCGAATTGGAGGGGAGGGGAAATCTTCTTTCTCATCCGAGAGATCTCTTCCGAATCGACCTCGCGAGCTGTGAAACCACCGCAAAAACATCGACGGAAAAGTATGTCTTTTTTGCAATTTTGATGATTGGATATCTTTCACATATGAGATCACCGCCGACTCGACGAAGTCCGTCGCTGGAACACTTGTAAAAACTGACAAAAAAAATTACACGTTTTGACATTGAGAATAGAGATTTGCAATCCACATCCAGGAAATTCCGGCGAAATCGATAAAATCGATTGAGGAAAACAGAGTAAAAATGCATGGTTTGGTTTTAGCATCAACTTAGGATTTTTTATCTCTGGTTTGCGGTATCTTCATTATTATCGCTGTCATCCCGTGAAAACATGCGACGAATTCTCCGATTGTGTCAGAACTGGACGATCTCGAAAATTTGTCAGATTTTCTTAGAGTTTCTTAGATTTTCTTAGATTTTTATACCGCTCAATCTCGGAGATTGGATCGACAAAACGGAACAAATCCTAGTATTCTCTCTATCGGCAATTCAATTTCCCATCCGATTTCTGACTCGAAAAAGTCTCGTGGCATACTAGCGTACATTTTGTGGGAGGCCTAAAGTGTGCCAGTATCGGGCTGAGTCGAGATCTCAAGAAAATAAGTTCGAAAATTGCGAGAAATTACCTAAGAAATTTTTTAAGTTAAAAAAGTGGTTTTGCAGTGCTAGAACACTCTTTTATGCTCTACCCGTGGGATATGCATGGCTGGTAGTACAGCACGTGCTGTCTGTATCCCCATTGGCTTATTATCAGCCCTTGATCATGTGCGCAAACAAACATAGCCTTTATTCCATGATTACTTATTCTACTATATATGAAAAGCCTATGACATAAATTTTAGCTTTATACACCAACCGTGGCGAACACGCCAGCAATGGGATTTCAAAAGTAAACATTTACACCTGCAGTGGAACTACATCCAAGTTGACCTTTGGTGACGTCGACCTGAATGCGAACTTGTCTAAATTTATCGGACGTCGCCTCGCGAAGAGTGAAATGAATGTGGCAATTATTTATTACGTTTTTAAATGAGTTTACCCCATAAAACACCAACAATTAACAAACATGCATTGGCTCATGTTAATAAAGCATCCATAACTCGACATAGTATGGTGTACTGAAACAAAGAAGGCTCCGTTTCTTTTTCCATTTCGTTTCGGCGATAAAATTGAAGGGCAGAAGTACTGCCCACCGATGCTCATGTAAACAAAAACAGATTCATACGTATGCACGTCTGCTGTTCAGTAACATCGAGATAAAATAATAACCACTTTTAATAACCTGACGATCATGGTATAAAAAATATACCCAAAGTAGCTTGGTGTACCAAATGTTCACCACTCGTGGTGAACATTTGGTACACCAAATTACTATGGGTATATTCTAATATACCTTACAACTTAGTAAAAAATGCTACTTTCTCAAATATTTTCAGAGGATGAATTAATGCACATTATACACGACTTATTCATTGCTGGAACAGAGACCACAACGACCTCCCTTAGATTCGGTTTGATGTTTCTGCTACGTCACCAAGACATTCAGTCCAGACTATCTGATGACTTACAGAAAGTCGTTCCTCTCAACCGATTACCAGATTTATCTGACAAACCTAACCTCACATTCGTAGAGGCAACTGTCTTTGAGATATTTCGACGGAGTCACCTAGCTCCCTTTTCTGTTCCTCATGCAGTTAGAAATGATACAGAATACAAAGGATACAAAATACCAACCTCTGCAATGGTGATGCCGCATTTGGAATCAGCTTTAATGGACGATGCTTTATGGGACGACCCAGAAACATTCAATCCGTCTCGATTTTTAGATGGAAACATGTCAATTACAAGAACGGAAAATCTGATTCCTTTCTCCGTCGGTGAGTAAAAGAGTATTTTATCACAAATTCACGCCTGTTACGGAAATATCGTTCACAACACGTCTAATAAAGGCTTGATGTAACAGGGCAACATGTCGGTTTAACCCTTTACCCAACGCAGACAATATCAAAATTTATTATTTTAAATATCATTTTTTTTCAAATTTTAAAAACAATTTCAACAAAACCATATCATGTGACCCCTTGTTGGAACGAGCTGGACGAGCTCGTTCCAACGAAGGGTCACATGATATGGTTTTGTTGAAATAGTTTGAAAAATAATATTTTTCAACTGCTGAATTTCCATATTACGCGGGCGGATGCGGCCGATTCGTTGGGTAAATGGTTAACATTGTGAGTTGGTTTCAAAAGTAGAATTCTCCTACATTTCATTACCTGTTTACCTATAACGACCAGCAGACGACATTTGCAAAACTATTTTCTGAATGACTAAAAATTTTTAATTTTTTGCCTGGAAATTATAGATAGCTAATGACCATCTTGTTGGGACGAACTCCACGAGTTCGTTCCAATGAGTTCATAATTGTGTTTTCAAGGCAAAAATAGAAAAAGTATAAAAATGAGGTTGTCGAATTTTGTGAATAGCGGTTATCAGTTGCGTTAGGTAAAGGTAACACATTATATTCAATAAAAAGGATATCAAATTCATCATGATTTGATATGAGATTTCTGAAGCTGGCTCACTAAAATCGATCGGATCCTCGATAGACCTCGGCTCAATTTGAGTTTTGGTAACTCGGATCCAGTGACGGAGTGGCCCAAAAAAAATTTGCCGGGAAACGAAACAAGGAGGCTTGGACCCAGACAAAATTTAGATTTTTCGAACTGAAAGAACGCTGCTACTTTGCATCTGAGCGATCAATGGCCGCCCACATAGATGACACTTCGATGGCACCTTTGTATCAGCTTTGGCACTCATTTGGCATTAATGGTAGATCATTTCGACAAACCGTAAGTCTATGCAATCAGGTCCATTTCGCCTTTTGATCATTTTCACGAAATTTTATGCGCCAACGGGTGTTGGGCTGCGTAAAATTTGTGTCCATGAGTGGCTTCCAATAGGGGAGGCGGTCGGGACATTTTCCCGTGGACTATACAACCAGTCCGCCTCTGCTCGGTTCATAATCAAATCCGATTCATCAGAGATCCACCACACCTTTCATTTTATCTAACAATCATAAAGATTTTGGCCTGAAAACCACGATAAACGGGACGTATCACATAATGTGTTCTGATTCCGTATCATATAGGGTATGTTTCAGTGATCTATTCCGGTTTACTTAGTAAACCTAAACTAAGTTTAGAAATCACAATAGAACGATATGTTTAATGCGAAAACTATTCCACATAAACCCCTGTTTGATGTTGCTAGGAAACGCGACGCGTGAAAGTATTGTTAGGAGGGGGACACCCAAAGCATGGGAAACATATCCCTGCTTTCATTTTTAAACAATCTCAGAACCCCATCGTTAAAAAGGCCCTCATCAGAAACTTTCCAGTGATGGTGTCAAAAATTGCGTGACTGCTATCATGGAAATAAAATGGCCAAAAAGGATCTTCTGAAAGTTGTAACATTTTTTTTCTGAAAGAAAAACACCCTTTCAGTTGAGAATCGAATATTTTTGAAATGCCGCTTATATGGGCTAAATAAATGTTATTAACTTTTTTTTATAGTTTCTCTCTCTTGAGTTATAGCATTGTTCATGAACCTTGCACTGTTTATTTCTTTTTTGACACTCGAAATTGAATGTTTTTTATTGTCGTTGTGCGAGGCGTAGAACTTTTTATGTGTGTTCCACTGCGCATGTCAAGAATATAATGATAAACCAGATAACCCTGCTCTCAAGGAGGTTTAATTGGTTTAATCCAAAATGGTAAACCACAATATAAACTGCTCAATGAAACGACCTAGTTTTTATTCCGTGTGTCTACGCATGCTCACAATAAACCAAGTAAACCGGAATAGCTCACTGAAACATACCCATAGACGACTTATTCTGATTCTGTATCTTATAGATGACTCGTTTCCGGGAACGTGACGTGCTATCGTAACAGGCGCATGAATTCATTCTTTGTGCGTTTCAGTGATCGACTCAGCTGATCGCTTACAAAACAAATCAAAATTCCTCGCAGTTGGTGACAGAACTATTAATAGCCAATGACCACCCCCACACAATAAATAGAAACTGCAGAATTCAGTATTATACACTCGTAAATTCAAGCGTATCATCATAGAAAGTAACAACGAGAGTGACTAATTTGACAACACAACTTTGAAAATTGCGGTGACAGCGTTACTCATTGTTAAGAGTACACAGCAACATAGTTCCATAAAATATTTTTTTTTAAAACCTTTTTCTTGCACAACATTATGTCCAAAAACTGTATTAATAATTGAAGATGTAGTGTATGTCACATAACTGTTAGATAAATGAATTATCATGATAATGTGCATGTCCTGTGATTTGCATCAGATTCTCGGTGGTGTCCAAAAATGGGATCACAACTCGCCGGCAAAACCGGCTCGTTGAGATCTCATTCTAGACACCACCTCGAATCTGATACAAATCACAGGACATGCACATTATCATGATAATCTGTTTTTATCAGATGACTGGTGCATATAGCTCATCAATATCGCGGTAGTTCGCTAATTGATTCTGGCTCGGAAAAAGATAGACCCGATAGCCAAACGCTTAGAAGTAGAAACGCTTTGGAATAGTAAGGTAGAACACAATGAGAGTGGAGTACAGCCACAGCAATCAACAATCCTTGCTGGTAGAGATGTGCCCTATACTGAAAAACCGAACCTATACCAATATCATCGAGATACCAAAAAAAACCCCGAACCGAACCAATATTTGAATATCGAAACTATTAAGGCAGCCAAGCCTTGACTAGAAATCACTGCCTCGGTGTTTTGTCTATAGTCTGCAGTATCTCCTGGTGATGACATTTAAATGGCACATGTTCTGAGATCGCAAAAGCCTGATGAGGCCTTTAAAGGTTAAGGTGTGTTCTAGGGCTGAAACGGTTGGCTCATTCTCACAACCGACTAACCGAAAGTTATAACCGAATAATATCCGGTTAACAGTAGCCATTATTTCACCGAATCTGGGATCAAAACTATAGGAATTGGAAAGCAGTATTCTCAGAAACTATTCCGTAGTGTGTATATAAACGAACGTTGTCGAGTACTCGACAATATTCGTTTGTATGCATACTACGGAATAGTTTCTGCGGTTACTCAATGCTCACGGAAATTGCGGATCATTTACGAAGTCTTGAACGCCAAAGTCGATTATTTCTCAATATATACGAGGTGGAATCTATCCCAAATGAGAAGCGGCAGATTTACTACTTTTTAACCGTGGAATGACGATCACTATCGATATTTCGGATAACCGGTTGACGTTTTTTTAATCGGTTAGGTAGGTAACCGGATTCAAACCGGTTATCCTGTTAACCATTTCAGTACTAGTGTGTTCAAAGGATTTGTGTTGGCACAAAAATGCCAATGTATAGTTTCTGAGTTAATGTGACAAGTGATTACTGTTTTTTTATATAGAAAATAATAGTTACAGTATAGTCGCCGTGGACTGTTCGTAATCCACGCGCGAGCAATGATGTCCACGCATGCGTTTACCAGGTAATAAAAATCATCATCATCCCAAGTTTAAGTAATGAAACACCAAATATATCTGAACATGTTTTCAAAATATTTTTTGAACGAAAATAATGGATATGTTGAATTTGTATTAAATTTATCGCAGATGATGTTCTGAAAACGATACATGATCACCAGTCTAACATCTCTAGGAACAACTAGGAAGACAAATTAAACTTCAAGCACCACTGTTTGAAAACACATCAGAAAAAGTGTGATTATAATCCATGTTTTCTTTCGTAGGCATCAGAAAATAGAGACTGATCATATAACAACCGGATCTTGAAACTAAGATTGTTGGATTACAAAACTGATGGGGTCTCATAAATTACCTTTCCGTGTGACACAAAGTACATTTCTGGCCCATAGTATTAATAGTCACTGTAAAGCGCACTTCGTTAATTCTGAATTCAACAATAAGAATATACATTTTATGGGATTTCAGGGGGAAGCACATTTAGTGATTAACTACGAACACACTGATTATTTTCAAAGTATTTTTCATCAAATCTTGTCATGGCTGCTGCAAAATTCATCAAAATTAGTCTCAAGAAATCATTGGTCAAAAGATCCATGCAATTTATCGGGGAAGGGGGTTGGGTGAATTGGGTTAAATGAGTACAAAGTATACTTATTTGCGTGGAGATTTCGTGTTCTGTGCAGGAATGTCATCCAGTAGCATACAAGGAGTTAAATTCAGTCTACAGGGATTGATTGAACAAAGGCATCTTATTTAAAAAAATCGCTGTGCTACCCCAACCCCCTGAGACAGTCGTGGCATGAGACAAGGTTGTGCATCATCAATGCTTGTCGAACGCTTCAGAGTCTGGACCTCCACGTCATAAGGAGAGGGAGAGTCAATTGACGTAGCCATTAAGGACTGGGGGTGTCTGCGCCCCATCCCCCACCCCCCACCTAATATCCCCACGGCCCACCCTCTAAAAATCCTGAATTCTGCGATCTGCGTGTGGCTTCATCTAATGAAATTACATATGACATACCACGCCTGCCTAAAACTGATGCTTTTACAAGTCCCAAAACCTCTGCGAACATATTTTGCAAAATATTTTCCGGGGGAGGCGCAAGCCTGGGCTTCCAACGAACACATTTTTTAAAACACATACCTCCAACTCCACTAAAGCAAGAGGGCACCATCTCCAAATCTTTTCAAATTTCAACTTTCTTGGTATGCCAACGGTATAAAAATGATTGCCCCATCCGTAATATATATAACGGCTACGCGCCTGGCGCGAACCACCTAATGGGAATTAATGTTAGAAAAGTTTTATCTCTCTGTCTCAAAATATTTTCAAATCGAGCCACTTGGGGGCATATGGTTCCCCAAAATCCTTGTACCTCTCCCCTAATATTAATACCTGTCTACGCGCCTGGCAGAACCTACTGACTAAATAGGAATTTATATATGAAAAATTTTTGTCTGTCAGCCTCCCATCCCATTAGCCTCCTATCCCACACTCTCTCCCACTTATCTTCACTCAAACCTTGAGAAGTTTTGTTTTTTAAATTATTTTTCTTTTAATTTTTTCAAAAGATTTCAACAAAACCATATCATGAGACCCGTCATTGAAACGAGAGCCTTTCAATGAGAGGTCATATGATATGGTTTTGTCGAATTGAAATTGTTTTTCAACTACTCAGTTTATATATAATGCGGGCGGATGCTCCGATTCGTTGGGTAAATGGTTAATGTATGAACACGAAATGAGGGAACGTATCATTTTCCAATTGCAGGTCCAAGAGTATGTCTTGGAGAAGCTCTGGCTAAAATGGAGATGTATCTTTTTCTGTCGGCAATGTTGCAGAGATTCAAGTTCCTTCCTCCAGAAGGCGAAGGTCCACCAAATTTAGACGTTGTTTATAAATATATATGTTCGCCAAGGCCTTTTAAGTTAAGGGTCGTGAAAAAATGATACAGAGCGTGCGGGGAACATAATTCCAAAAAGAGTTCAAATGACGTTTGAATACTACTTACAGTACGTGGACAGTGTATTATCACTAAATCACCCGCAGAGTGGAGATTCCACCCAAGCAATAATTCCAAATTTGCTGCAAAGCATAACCAGCACAAGCAAAGTTTCAGCCAATGGACCTCCGGGTATAACCCGGAGGTCCATTGGCTGAAACATTGCTTGTGTTTTTTGTCGATGTGTACGAAATTTGAAAGTTACAGCTTGTGTGATAACTCCACTCCGATGATGATTTAGTTACAATCCACTCTCCACGTACTGTAGTATACATGTAATTCACTTTATTGGAGCTTGTACGATTTGACATGCACACAACATTATTTTACTGTTCAGTCATTTTCTACACTGTAAAGAGTTATTGTTATAAATAGGGTCAAATATAGGGTCCTGCACTCCACTCAAACATTATATTCAATGGCGACTCATCTGTTTGAACAAATTAATCAAAAAAGCGAAATATCCCAGAATGGAATCGAAGTAGTATTTTCGGAAAAGGAATCTCCTTGAACTCATCTTCTGTTATCGGATCTCCTATTCGGGAGACCAGGAGCCAATACTATAAAACTTTTATAATTGTATTTATTATATGCTGGCCTGTGAATTATCGCAAATTACCTAAAAGATATTTCTCGATATCTATCGACTCCATGGATATCGAGACATATTCCTCAGTAGTTTCCTAAATGACGTCACGCTTCGGCGCATGGCATTGCCTTGAACGTCGCTTTGAAGGAACGATCAGCAGATTTTTGTTATTGTCATGAAATTGTTTGCAGTCAAATTATGCTGAATATTGCGCAGTAAAATGACAGGTAACATATAATAAAAATAAATGCTACGCTATTTTAGTGATTATCGGGAATTATCTCAAAAGTATGGACCTGAAAGTTTTATCTTTCACGATAATTTCTTTCAGGTCCACACGCTTCAGCGCATGACGTCGCCTTGATTGAATGATCGGCAGACCTTTGTTATTGTCTTGAAACTGTATGCAGTCGAATTGGGCTAAATATTGTGCAATAAAATGTCACGTAGCACATAATAAAAAGAAAATCTACGCTATTTTAGCTATTATCGTGAAACAAGCGCTCGTGAAAAATAAAACCTTCAGGTCCACACTCATGAGATAATTCCCGATATTCACTAAAATAGCGATGATATCCTCTACTTTCTAGAATTGTATTTTCCCGCTATTAATATAACTGACTGGAGTGAATAATTAGTATTTTAAAAGATATTAAAAGATATACGTCTTTAAAATGCTAATGGCTCATTTCAACCCATTTAAAGTCATAACTAGAAAATACAATTCTAGAAAATACAATAGTAAATGTTTGATATACAGATTATCACCACAGTGTGTGTCTCAGGGAATTCAGATCAAGTCGAGTTGTTGGCACAGAACAGTATTTCGACGAGCCCATTAGGGCGAGTCGAAATGCGATTCTGCGCCGACAACGGGACTTGATTAGGGCTGTCACGATTAATCAGTTAATCGACTGTTGATCGGTCACGGCGAAATCGATTAGTATTTTTCGTTGTCGAATAATCGGTAAATTGTATCCCGTTTTAGACGTTTAATAATTAAAAGAAAATTTGATGAAAAAACTATTGTTTCTAAAGGTAAAGAGTTAAGAACATCGATGTTAAACCCCAAGACGCTGTTGGAAGCAATAGTCTTCCAGGTACATTCATCAAAGCTTTGATGTTCTGAACTTTTGAACCGTCAGTGTAATAATCAAGACCGGACGGCAGTTGCGAAGTTCGCAACTGCCAACCGGTCTTGATTATTACACTGACAGTTCAAAAGTCCAGAACATCAAAGCTTTGAATGCACATAAAAAGGATCGTCTTCGTTGTTTCCTTGAGGTAGGTCAACTGACTTGAACTTCATTTTTATCGACTTCAAAGAGAGGGAGAGGAGGGGGGGGGGGGCATTTAATCGTCGATTATTTGCGACGATTAATCGATTCCTAAATTAAAAAATCGTGACAGCCTTAGACTTGATCAGAATTTCCGGAGACATACACTGTGGTGGTGATAAATTTATCTCACAATATTGACCACAAAATGTGTTATAAAACTATTTCAGGAGGAACTTTTTCATTTGCCTTATCGACGGAAAGACGCAAATTGAGAAATAGAATAGCGTTCATTGATCACAATATTGAGGTCAGTGATGACGTTACACTTCCGTGAAAATTATGCCACGGGGATTCACTTTTCTGAATACTGCTTGCGAAGTGGAGCAACTGTTTGTTTCGTCAACGTGAATTTGGTTGTAACTTTTGCAACAATTACTGGTAAATTAAATATCCCTTGGTGTAAAGGTTTATTATATTTTAAAATATGCTGTTCATCGTTTATTGGGGTGGAGTTTTCCACATTTCGTAGCGAAAGCTAATCCTTCAACTTCAAGAGAGAAGCCTCGACTCGAGCGTTCAGGAAAATCAGAATAATAGGCTACAAATCAGCCCAAGATGCCGAAAAGTACGCATAATTTAACTATTCGTTGAGTTAACTTCCCCAGTGACATTTTGGCATGCCGTGCATAATAAATACGTTACACGGCGTTTAGTTGGCAGATACAGTGTCATATACGGCTAAGAGAAAACAATATAAGGTTCGGCTTCGCCTCACCTAATATCGTTTTCTCTGAAGGGAAAATCGCGAATCGATCGAAAATGATACTAATGTCGTTGTTTTGGCAACAGCAGAATCACGCGCTTGTATCAGGGGCCCTTGATACGGATTCGGAACAAGGGCCCAGATACATTAAACTTTAGTTGCGTAACAGTGCAAAAACGCCCCGATTATGAGATAAAATATTGGCCCCCACGTGAGAGAAGAAGTGTTCAAGAGTAGACAGTTGGTGGGATCTTAAGAACATCTGAAATATTTCCGAACCAATATGACGTATATCAAATCGTCGCCTTAGTGCTAGAATGTTCTTTATTATGCCAGTAATTATTACTGACCAATCGGCTTCAATACCTAGTGACCGTATATGAGACTGTGTATCACCGAGCTGACTGTATATAAAGCTTATATACGGTCAGTTCCAAAATTTTGTTTTTGACATCCAACACTCTCTTCGATGTTTTTCCTAATTTCGCTTGTTCGACGAACAACAAATAATTCCGCGTGTGTGTCTGTTGAGCAACGTACAACTATAATAAGTTTCTTCCAGTCTTTGAGAAGTTTTAATAAAGAAATGTAAATAAATACAATAAATAAACCACTAAAACGACATGTATAGAAGCCAACTGGCACTGTCTGAGGCGAATGATGAATGAAACTGTTCCCACTTACCTTCTTGAAAGAATTGTTAATCCATTTGCTCCATTTGTTTTATTTTTCCAGTACTTAACACTGAATTAAAGTTGTGAATTGTTAATATAAATTCCTGTTTATTGAGAAGAAAACACTGTTGTTTCTGCGCCTGCTACTAGCTTGACCTTCACATGACGTAAAACCGGGAAATTCCCTGATAGTGATAACAGAACATTTGCGCTAGGAATCTGGGTACACTTATCGTTGTGTCTGTTTCAAAGGACTGACATAATAAATACGTTATGGGGCTTTCAGTGGGCTGATATGGTGTGATATAAGGCTCAGCAACATCAATATTAGGCTCGGCCTTCGGCCTCGCCTAATATTGATCTCCCTTCACCTTATATCACACCACACCCGCCCACTGAAAGCCCCATAACTTATAATGTCCCTTATGGAACATAGAACATTCCAGCACCCAGCCGACGAAATGTAATTGAATCGTCGAGGTAATTTTGAATCCAGTTGAATTTCGAGGCTTTGTAGATCTTAGTAATTGTTATCGGGATGTCCGTACAGTAACTGTAAATTTTTAGTCTTATCTGTTACTGTCTCCAGTGAAGTCACGCGGGATACTCACTGAAGAGTGTTCATGTTCATGAACCAAACCCGTAGTTTTGGCGGGCACTCCAGTCAGCTGGAATTTATAAAACCATGTGGAAGTTTCTCCAGTGATTTGTTTCTGCTAGGGTGGCGCGTGTAGGTAGCGAACGAGGTTCTCGGTGATTAACATGAGTGAACTGTCGCCATAGGAATTTTCCATGATACGCAAAATTCCTAAAGGGACCCAGATCGTTTGTGACGCACTGCTCAAAAAATTTATTATAGAAACTCCCAAATCGATCCAAGTTATCCCCCGACGAAAAGAAATTCCGATAGAAATTCCCATGGGATTTTTGAAAAGTTCAGTTCGCTTTTTCACCCATCGTAGCCCACCTCAACCCACCTAAGCCCACTCCACCACACCCATTCAGTCAACTCATATTTTCAGCAAGAAATCTCGTAACTTCTTTTGTAACTGTTTTTTGGGGCAAAATAGCATTGCCCATGCCGAAAGGTGGCTTTTCTTGGAAATGACCATTAACCTTGAAGTAGATCAATTAATCCCATTTATAAAAGAATACTAGTAGACCATTTTTCTCCGGGAATCTTTACTTTTGTTGGGCCACTAACACAAGAAAGGCTTTTTCCAAGTGAAAGTATAAACGGGCAAAAGCCTGTGATATTTATTTTTCTGAAAAGCACTCCTGGATGTGTAACTCACATCCACCATATTGGTACAGCAGATTAAATGATTCAATTCAGTCTAATTATCATTTTGCTTACAATAACAATCAATTATTAATCATTTCAATCTTCGTGCGGTTTGTTCTAAAATATGTTTACTGTTTTTGTATATTTTAATAGTTGTTGATAATAACCACAATGTATATATATACCAAGTTATTAATTTAAAACGGAGAATTTTGAAAATACTAATTGCAATGTGAGTCTCGCTCTTAGTACGGAAATATCCTGCTTGTGGCGAGTCGACTGGAATTCAGTGTTGTGAGAATAAATTGTGTTTTATTTGTACAAAAAAGACTTTGTCGCAGTTCAAAATTTCAATCCCGATAGAAAATTTTAATCGACCGACAGCCCGGTCACAGTAGCAAAGGGGTCGCTAAAAACTAAAGTGTTAAAAACTACACTTGCAGTGCTGTATTTACCACTTACTAGATGCTGAACTAGCACTTTGTTCAAGTGTAGATATCCCAGAACTTGTCAGGTGTTACAATAATACCACTTGACAAGTGTAATGTCGCGACACTTGAAAGGAAACAACGCAGATGACGCGGATCAGGCTCGAACTATGGAGCCTGATCCGCGTCATCTGCGTTGGGTCCTTTTAATTATGTACCCACCAAGCGCAAATCAGATTATGGACGATTCTGGAAGGACCACCAATGCTAGACACATGGGAAGTGCCATCCATTCAAGTTTCAGATGTCTGACGATTGTAATGTCCAAGTGCTTAACGCATTGCACTTTGAGTGTTAAAATCAAACCCTAAGAGTTAGAATGGGTTTAACACCTTGAAAGTGTCAGTTTTAATGCTTTAGTTTTTAGTGTGTATTGTTCTGGTAGAGGTGTGATAAGTTTCGGCATCAAAGGGAGGCCGGCTATAGTTTATATCATATTAGTTGGGTGTTTTATGACTGGCGAACAAGAGAAATTTCTGACAATTATTTTTTCAAGCTTATGCATTATTTATTATATTTAGATATCTGCTACTTATATATAACAGGTAACACTATAACAATATTTACTACGAGACATAGAATGATAAAAATGATAATATTATACAATATATATATATTAGAAGACAGTGCATCTAGAAACAGAATCTAAATAATTTAGTAAATCAGTGTCTCCCTCTCTCAAGCGTCTTTGATTGAGGCGAATCGATGAATCAATCTTCCTGTATTTCTTTTTTCTTGGTTGCAATCTGCCTCCTGCTCTGAGCTGAATGATAGTGACTTCCGGGTATGCCTGTTCCTTCTTTATGAAATCTATCATCTTGTATATATTTGGATGGGAACCAGTTAGGATTAATTATAGTTTTCTGTGCCATCCTTCAATATGGTTAGTCGTTCGTGGTCCAAGGGAGTCAAAGTGGTTCCATATTTCCGTCCCCCTGTTGCCTTCCACCCAGCTCTCTGTCATGTAATCCATAAACTTTGTCAAATGATTGCTGATGCATGGGTCATCGCGCATCGGTGCTTCTTCTAGGGTCAAAAACCATGCGTCGCTAACTCTGTCGGCTGGAACCAGCGGCAGGGCTATAGCGCGTCGAACCAGAGTTTTCACTTCATCGTCATTCTGGTAGAGCTGCTGGAGGTGGCAGCTCTGTGCCTTCTTCCACACTGCTTGCCCATAGTGGAAGAAGCACCCCTTCAGTGCTGCTGTTTGGAACATACTGGCTAGTGCATTCTGGGTTGCGGTCTCATAGTCTGTGAAAATTATCTGTGGGTTGATGTAAATAGCCGGGGATTTCTCGAATGTACCGTCGCAGAAAATTGTGTTGGATTCTGATACACATCGTAGGTTATTTTCTGTAGCAAAGATGGGTATTCTTTCGGTGTCTCCATCGTCTGCGAGAAGGAAGTTGGCTTCGCCTGTAGTTTTTGTGTAGGCATCGGGAATATTTAAAGTTGATCTATGCTTGGGTAGATTCGGTCTGGTCTTCGCTCGTTTGTTATACAGGACAGCCTTGATGCTGTAGAATGTTGGAACCTTCGATATTACATCAGTATTAGCTTCAGGAATTAAACAGGAATAACCCCAGCAAACATACATGAAATTCTGTCCTTTTTGTGAAATTAACGAAAAACTATGTTGCAAACTGAGGGATTTCCTTTCTATTATTTTTTAAGATGAGCGTGACGTCACTCGGGAATCTCGAGTGTAATCGTCATGCGGTATCAGAGGCGGCCCACCCATGAGAGCGGTCTGAAGTGGGTTCAGGGGCTCCAGACCTGAGGGGGCCCCCAAAAGTAGGCGAAACGGTAAAATAATTGAGGGAAGAAGAAGGGAAACGAAACTGAAAGAGAGGAAGAAGAAGAAAGAAGACGGCCAGATGTGTGACCATTTTTATATGGGTCTACGGGTCTCATCGTTGGAACGTCAGTACCGATATCTTCAGTCCGATGCCGATGGGATTCGCAGCGACAGATTCATTTTCGTACGCAACGGCATACATGTGCCGATGTCAGTGCATTCCTATATTAATTTTTTCTCCGACAAACACATCCGGTAGAAATAAAGCATCGGACCCTTGGACCCTAGATTCGTTGCCGCGATCGCAAACATGTGCGCATAGCTTCACTTACAAGCCACGCGCTACGTGCTGAATGACCTTGGCCTATAAATTCATGTCTTGAATTTGAAGCCAAAAAGCCTCCAGATTCGCTCCCAGGGTCTGAATTTTTAGAATTTTCCCGGAGAGGCCCCGGATCATTGGTGGAGCTAGGATTCTCAAATAATTGGACCGTGGACAATATTCAGGGGTCACGGCGTGGCATGCCATAGCATGCCTCGAGGCCCGAAGGGTCAGGCGGGGTGGATCTCAGTGAGGGTGTCCCCTACTTAGAGGGGGTTCCGGGGCCCTCCGCGAATTTTTTTTTGAAAAATACAGTTTTCTGAGAGTGATTCTGGGGTAACATTTGCTTCCAACTGGAGGTAATTATCTTTACGAGAGAGACAGGGAAATTGCGGTGTGGACAGCCATGCTAATGCTTGTATCGTTCTCACGAGGAACAGATTCTCAAACAGATCTCACACAGGCAAAATGATTGATTATAAGTTATCTCCGCCAACATGTATGGTATATGGAGATATAATTCCTGGATGTTGTTTTTCAAACACCGAGCCGCAGGCGAGGTGTTTAAATGAGACATCAAGGTATTAAATCTCCATATACCATACATGTTGACGGAGATAACGTTTTTGTCCCGTTTGAAACACAATAGAAACATAGTGGAGAAACATTTGTGGACGCGTTTCTCAAGCTCTGAAAAAAGTTGGACCAAATTCGTGAATTACTTCTGTTTTCACAAACGCAGAAGATAACAGATAGAGTTTAATCCCTTGGGTCGTTAAGGAAACGAGTGAACAGTATCGGCACACATTGGAACAGAGGGGACGATATTTGCTCTTATTTTATTCTTCTCAAGTTGTTTCATTTAATTATTCGCCTATTTAATTTATAAGAGAAGAAATTGTCGGAAATCTGATGATATTTGTGACTATTTTCAGGTTTTTTGGTTCAATTTTTATACCGAGGCGAGTGATACGAAAAGCTTTCATTTAAACCATATACCCCGATGTTTCGCGTGCGCTTATACCCTGGATGTTGCACGCTCTCATATACCTCGGATGTTGGGTGCACCCTTTGCCATGGCTATTTGTCCAAGGCATTCTGACCAACCAAAAGACAGAATTTATCGGGAAAAAGGGGCAAGATTGTTTGACGTTTCATAAATGTGCAAATCTTTAGAATTACAGCCACAAGTTAGTTATCTGGGCTCCAAATGTCAGATATGGTGTCAGTGACTATCACCAAATATCTGCATCAATCTTCCTTATAAATGACTTTTAGGACAAATGTGCAGAAGATCCGTGCATTACTCAAGTTATCATACAGAAACCCAAAATCAGTTTGGATGGACGCCAGGACAGGTGAAGAGATGTACAAACTATTTACACATACATGATTGGTTTTCAAAACAAGACAATAGCCAAATTGACTTCGGAATCGTGTTTGTGCTTTTTTTCTGAACGAACTATAAAGAACGTTCCCTACAGCAAATAGTGTATCAGTGTTTTTTCCTCACCGTGGACGTATTATGTGATTGATGGGTGAAGATAGTTGAAATGGGGTTCGAATTGAGGGGCGGATAAGATGGGAGGGGGGGGGGGTCTCGCAAACACTCCATAGCTCTGTCTCTGCCCAGACCCCCACCGTAGGAGAGGCATACCCCCTCTTATAGCCAGAATCACCCAAGGCTTGCGGCCTTCGGATATGCCTTCGGCATTGATGGGGTCACTTGCTTGAGTATATCCAGGGAGCCCCAAAGAGTATTGGACCGCCACTGCGCGGTATATTAAAACAGATCGGCTGAGAGATATTATAGTCTTTTCATGTACTGTGCTTCGTGTCTTGAAAGTAATATACATGGGTAGTGGGCATACCCTCCCTACACACGTGATGAAATCAACAGACTATAAATCACATTTCGACACAGATTTACCTTGCTTGATTGGTAAAACACGCTTCCAAGAAAACCAAAATATTTGTTTTTGGAACCCAGGATAGTTTTTGTACTCGATCATACATCAACTAGGCCAAAACACCTTTGGTTCATTGAAACGTAAGTACAATGTAAGAGTAGAAATTGATGACAGATAACAGCTTATTATTTGGAAACGGGTAGAAAATCCCACAATCCTCAAGATTCAAATTCAACCAAAAACGTGTTGAGTGGTTTTTCTCCAGCTTAACTGGTAGAGTGCTAAATTATTTTTGGCCATCAAATCTTGTTCACATGTATTTGCCTTGTTACAATTTATGGGAGAGTGCCTGTGGGCAATCCCTTACAGACCAAATAATATCACTTGAAGATAATACAAAGCACATGCACTGAATATGAGCCTTCAAGCTAAAGTACCTGCACTTGAGAATAACGCCCAAATATGGGCTTCCAGTTAATAAATATAGACTATGCTTTATTGATGAAGTACCAGTTCAAACGAGTTGTGATAATTCGGAACAAACATAGGAAACAAAATCCGATTTACAATTTGATAAGGAAGTTTCGAAAATAATTTGCATTTGATGAAATATTTTAATAAATATTATACAGCTTCATTTTCATTACTTTTTCCCAGCTTTTTTCCCGCTAAGTCCATGCCCACCCCCCCCCCCACACCCCTATATATTATTACATACTACGATAACGGACCCCCAAAAACCTCAAATTTTATGATCCGATATTTGTGACGGAGCAACCAAAACTGTGTGTAAAAATATAGTGTGTGTGTAGGGAGGGTATGCCCACTACCCATGTATATTACCAAACACCCTGTGACGTAGCCGGAAAGCGTGGCCCCAAAAATATCAAATTCTATCATATTACACGGAGAAACAACTAATACTGCTTGAAACAAATGTTCCATTTTTGTTTGGGGTAGGAGTTGTTGGAGAGGGGAGATATCATGCACCCGTAGTTTTTGTATTAAATACTACAGGAGTGCACTTCCCTCCTCTTCCAAATCTGTGTTGAGGAGCAACTACCGTAATTACAGATAACATATCACAGTAAGTGGAAGACTACTCTCTGTCGCCACGCCTCAAAAATTAATAATATTACTACTTGGGACATATAGCTTACTTTTAAAGAATTCGGAGGAGGGGAAGAAGACTCTCTCTACCAATTTACATATTTTTCAAAAGGGACATGTGTGCTATGAAGATGTTAAACCAAAACCAATCTCCAATGAAAGTAGTTTCAATTTTTTCGACTCCCCTGTATTTTGACCCAAACATCGACCTATCTTCATTAGGGCTGAAACAGTTGGCTCATTTTCACAACCGACTAATCGAGAGCTATAACCGGATAATATCCGGTTAACCGTAGCCATTATTTCACCGAATCTGGGATCAAAACTATATGAATTGGAAAGCAGTATTCTCAGAAACTATTCCGAAGTGTGCATACAAACGAACGATGTCGAGTACTCGCCAACGTTCGTTTGTATACATAATACGAAATAGTTTCTGCGGTTACTCAGTACCCACGGAAATTGCCGATCATTAACGAAGTCTTGAACGTCAAAGTCGATTATTTCTAAGATATATAGCGCTGCTTCGAGGTGTAGTGTAATCTATCCCAAAGGAGAAGCGGCAGATGTACTACGTTTTAACCGTGGAATGACGATCACTATCGATATTTCAGATAACCGGTTGACGTTTTTTTTTAATCGGGTTAGGTAGGTAACCGGTTTCAAACCGGTTATCCGGTTAAACATTTCAGTACTAATCTTCATAAAGATTTGGTTTGGGCCATTGTACATACCTGTACCTTTAATCCTTTTCACATGTACATGTGCATAAGTTTGTACATTCAATAAGGAAAAATCGTAATATAAATCACTTTATTTCTCAGTTAATGTTACCTTTATTCCCGCGCTTTTAGTTATAGTATTTATAATGAAGAGATAAAACATCAGTTGCTATGTTCTACCAAAGTTGTGGAAAATGGACATCGTTGAAAAACATTCCAGTTTTTTACCGCAATATTTCATGGTGGAAGTACAGGACCAAAGACTACAATACTCGCACCACCACCGATTTCTGGGATCTGTGTTGTTGTTAAACACATAGGCGGAGAATCAAACGGGGCGACCAACAAGGCATTTCGTTGTTAAAGGAAAGACCCGTCTGAACAGCAGGCAACTATACTCTAAAGATTATTTACTTATTTATTTATTAGAGTTTAACGACACTTTCGACAGCCAGGGTCAACTCATGTAGGACAGGTTTACGGGTGGAGGAAGCCGGAGTATTCGGAGAGAACCACCGAGCAACAGCGAGTAGCTGTGAGAGTCGCCAACGTACTAACTACAGACACGCAGGGCTAGCATTGGTTGAAGACAGTTATTCTAAAGATAATCGTTCTTGAGTAGTGATGACAGCACCCTGGAGACAAAGATTTAACACAAGAATCCCTAAACCTAAAGGCAGCACTCTAGAAACAAAACTTACTATTGCAATTCCCATAGACAACTTGTGTCTACAATGCCACCTTTGGTTAAGACCCGAAAAGGCGGGGCAAAGTAATAGGGACAGAACACAGTCTTATTAAACATTTTGCAGTTAAGTCGGGGGGATTATAGGGACAAACTTATAGGGATGGACGGCAATCCCTTGGGAAGACCCATTATAATATTAGAACGTTCCTTTTCATGTTCTATCGGTCGATAGTACCTGAGTTTGTGTGATTTCTGAAATTTGTCAAGTTCGAATTTTTTTAGTAGGTACGCCAAGCGCCTAGAGCCTTTGGGGATTAGGCGCTCTATAAATATTCTTCTTCTTATTATTATTATCATTATTATTATCAATCTTGTAATAACAATGTAGTAGAATCCAAAAACATGACGTCATTTCGAACGAATGACGTCTCTTTTGGAGTTTCTAGGTCACCAAATTCGAAAATGACTTGGCACAAGTGCCGTGGCTTTGGGAGTTTCTATATCACCAAATGCCAGTGTTTACAACTGTATCATGCTGTTCATGTTATAATTCATTATTAATGGTTTTGTGATAAGTGGTATAATGGAATATAAATTCATGTTTTTTGGACGACGACAGTTGTTAGAATTAAGCGGAGTGAAACAATTTATTTTGAACTTGAGGCGGAGGCTCAGTGAGGTCGAGGAGTACTAAACTTGTGGAAATATAATTGATTGAAGTCACAACTCATATTCAGGATTCACTGAGGTGGTGAACAACACGTGAGTTTTTAATATTTTTGATTCTTTTGAATTCATTGTTTGCAGTTAAATTTGAAAACACACCCACAGAAGATGATATATTTGTTGGTAAGTTTGCGTCTATCGGTGACGAAAAAAGTTAAACGGACACGGCGCCAGCGTTTGGTGTTGAGAAATTCCAATCAGACGTGCGTAATCGACGCTGATCAATGGAAGTGGACCTTACATTTTCTTTGTTCTCTTGTCTCCAGGGAAGAACGTCCAGATAGTACCCGTGTTTTGCCCCAAAACTCCAATACTATGACTTTTAGAAGGTGTCAAATTAACCAATCACGGCTGATGTTACAAACATAAGGCATAATAAAACAGTCGACTGCAAACCTTATTATAGGACTTCCCATAGGACTGCGGTCTGTCCCTATAAGTTCGTCCCTATAATCCTCCCTCGACTTTTCGGGGATGAACCAAAGGCGGCACTCCAGTGACAAGATTCATATGGGAATTCCTATAGTAAATTTTGTTTCTAGAGTGGCACTTTTCGGGCATTGAGAAATTCTGTAATAATTCCATGTGTCTAGAGTGCTAACTCGGATAGGAGATTCTATCCTCAGGGGCAAACACATTTCTAAACATGATTTAGTTTCTTTTCCAAATACCTTCATAAGCATACAGTTCAAAAATGTTAATTAAATCTTAAATTGTTTGTTAAACAACTCTCTGTTGCAGTTGATTATGGAACAAATCAGCATTGATCGTATGATTAACAATAAATCTATTGGTGGTGGGGGTTGTGGCGATTAGAAGACAACAAATAATAGTACATCAGATTCCCCTCAATATGTACTTGACTGAATGCGTGGGGAGGGGTGGAATGGAACTGTGTCTCTCTTTCTTAGGCTTTTGTTTTCTAGAGAGAATATCTATATTTTCTTCTTATTGCCCCCCCCCCCCCACCCTCCCCCCCCCCCCCACTAACACACCATGCCTTACAAGTCTTTTTATAAAGGCAAAACTCAGTACCCATTCCTTTCACGTTTTTTCATCAAAGAGCGGGATCGCGCGTATCTGATGTTTAGCTGCAGAAGTTACAGGAAAACTAATTATTTACCCTGGATTGCTTGCATAAAAGTTGTCTTCGAATAAAAATGGGGTACAGATGCAAAATGAGAGGGAATGACAGTGATTTCTTAGAAAAATACACCGTATGATTTGCGTGTTTATGTAAAGATGGGTCTGGAGGATTATTATATATTCTCTTTCTGGTAGCTCTGATCAGGATTGTTTTTCTTTTTTGTTTCTGTCATGAAAACAAAAATCAAAGTAACCAGTGATCCATTTTCTTCTTGTATCTATTGCATGATGATTTGATGAGTGTGTGAATTTTCATCCAGGACCCAGAACTATAAAACCTTTACAGTTATATTTTCTAACATTGTATTTTCTCGTTAAGACTTTAAATGGGTTGAAAGTAACAACTGGCGTTTTCTGAGATGTGGCAATTTGCCAGTTGGCGAATTGCCGTATCTTTTAATGCTTATGATTCATTTTAGTCAGTTATTAGCTCACTTGGCTGAAAGTCAGGAGGAGCTTAAATGATCACTTTCTGCCCGTCGCCGTCCGTCAGTCCGTCCGTCCGTCCGTCCGTCTGGCGTGAACTTTACCGACTTCTCATAAACCCCTGAGCCGAACTGAACTAAATTTGATAGGCATGTTCCTTATCATATGTCAAATCAGGTTAGTTCAAATAATGTAGCCACGCCCACAGGGGGGACTACAAGGGGCATTACTCTGATAGCACCCATAAATTGTCCTCCAAAATTAAAAGAATCTTCATCTCCAGAACCATCAATTAGAATTTTCTGATATTTGGTATACAATATCTTTAGGGGTGGGTGGGAGGGGTCAGATTTAAATTTGTTCAAATCGAGTCCATGGGTTAATATATGGGCTTCCCATGCGAGCCCAAATTTTAACTTAGTGCAATATGAGGAAATTTCTTTAAAAATCTTCTTCTCCAGAACAATCAATTAGAATTTTTTGATATTTGGTATACAACATCTCGGGGGTGGGGTGGGGGGGGGCGGAGGCGCAGATATAAGTTTGTTCAAATCGAGTCCTTGGATTAATATTTGGGACTCCTATGAGCGCCCAAATTTTAACGTAGGACGAAATGAGAAAATTGTTCAAAAATCTTCTTCTTCAGATCCACCAGTCAGAATGCTTTCACATTTGGTATACGACATTTCTGGCGTGTGCCTTGGGTTAATATTTAGGCTCTTTTTGGAGCCCAAAGTTTAACTTAGTGCAGTATGAGGAAATTTCTTTAAAAATCTTCTTCTTCAGATCCACCGGTCAGTATCCTTTCTTATTTGGTATACAACACCTATAAGGGAGTCAGATTCAAGTTTGTTCAAATCGAGTTTTTCTGCTCAGTGCAGTATGAGGGAATTTCTGTAAAAATCTTTTTCAGATCCACCAGTCAGAATCCTTTCATATTTGGTATACCACATCTCTATGTGGGTCAGATTTAAATTTGTTCAAGTCAGGGCCGTGAGTTAATATTTTGGCTTTCTATTGGAGACCAAAGGTTAACTTCGTACACTATGAGGACATTTCTAACAAACCTTCTTCTTCAGATCCATCAATCAGAATCCTTTCATAATGGTTATGTGACATCTCTGGTGGTGTCAGAATCAAATTATTTCAACTCGAGTCCCTCGCTTAATAGTTGGACTCTCTATGAAGGCCCATAGACCAACTTAGTGTATTCTGAGGAATATTCTTTAAAAATCTTCTTCATCAAATCCACCAGTGAAAATATGTCGGTATTTGGTATACAACATCTCTAGGGTGGTCAAATTCAATTTTGTTCAAATTGGGTTCTTGAGTTAATCTTTGGCCTCTCCAATGGAGCCCAAAGTTTAACTTGGTGTATTATGAGCACATTTTAACTTAGTGCAACATGAGGAAATTTCTTTACAACCCTTCTCCAGATCCACCAGTCCGAAACCTTTCATGTTTAGTATACAACATCTCATCTCGGAGGGCGGGGGGGGGGGGGGGGGGGGGGGGGGTAGAGTATACTTTACTCAAATCGCGTCCCATGGTTAATATTTGGGATCGCCATTGGAGCCCAAAGTTTAACTTATTGTAAATTGAGGGAATTTCTTTAAAAATCTTTTTCTTCAGACCCACTTGTCAGAATTCTTTCCTATTTGGTATATAACATCTTTAGGGGGATCACATTCAAGTTCGTTCAGTTTGCGTCCCTGCCTTAATATTTGGGCTCTCTATGGGGAAGGGGGCAGAGTGGAGTGTAGGTTAACTTCCAGTTTGTTCAAATCCATTCCTCAGTGTTTTTCCATAATCTTTGTCTTTCAAACTGCAGTGACATAACAACCTTCGGAAGTTTGGCACTACATGTCTGCAGCTGATAGAACTGGAAGCAGTCGGGAAAACCAATGACAATAATCATCTGACATGGGCACTAGAGTTATGAATAATTTCATGATTTCATTCCTCTGTAGTGTTGATGAACCATGACTAACTGAATGTGAACCAAAATACTTCTTTCAACCACTTTGTCAGGTGAGTGATTCCGGCTCCTTGGGACCTCTTGTGTTAATAAGTAGAAAATACAATTCTAGAAAATACAATTGTAAAAGTTTTATAGTATTGATCTCTGATCCTTTTATACATATAGAATAAAGGTATAGTGTTTTCGAGCCAAAAAAAATATTCTACGAGTAGGATTAAGAATGAAACCGACGAGCCTCTGGCGAGTCAGTTTCATTCTTAATCCTACTAGTAGAATAAATGTTTTACTTAAAAACACTATACGTTTATTTTGTTTATCCCATAAATAATTTATAGGGCAGTCGCGGCGAAATCGTCCTGTTACTCGCAGCAAAACACTGCGAGAAGTGAGAAGCACTTGGTCCAATTTGATCGACAAGCAAAACTGCCAAAAATAAACAATGCGCAGTGGTACATTTCTTTTTAAAAATAATTCCCCTACAAATTTGAGCTAAAGTTGTAAAAATACTTTATTAAATAAACAATGTTTATCTTTCTTAATTTCGTTGTTTATTGTTGTTGTTTTTTTTTTCGTCGTCGATTCAACTTGAGTTTTATAAACAAAGCAGACAACACGCGCCTTTGTTTATTTACACTTTCCCAATTTGGAAAATGAAACATCACTCATCATGCCCCTGCTTTTCAGAATCGAACTTGTTGGCTTTTCAACGTTTGATTTCGATTGATTTACTTTCTGTTTTCTTTGTTAATTGTTATTCGTTTTATTGTTAGACATATATTCTAAAACTAAACATTTCAGCGATGGTCAACGTTTAATAAACATCGGGTCATTTTGTCTCCCACAAACGTAAAACAGGTCATGACAACACGAATGCGGTAGAGGTCAGAGGTCAACAAATCCGTCTCTACTACAGGAATAAATTCTTTCAGTGTTAAACCTACGGGGGATAATTTATCACCCTACTAGGAGCTGCTACTAGGTGAATAAAGCAAAAATTTATCCAAGACTTTTATTGTTCGAATAAACTTCCATTTATGGGATAAAACACGTAATGTTGGTAAAAATTATGACACATAACCCCTTGGGTATAGAAACATTATAGTTTTACGGAAATACCATTTTTATTTCAACATGAAGAGGCAAATCGTCTTTTGAAGAACAAGATCACATTTAAAGCATTAGTGTAAGCATTTCAAACGAGCAACTTTGTTTTCAGGCATTGAATTTCTTCTGCAAGCTTCTTGCAGGCATCAGCTAAAGTAACTGCTTCGCTTAATGGATCTACCCCCTCACTAATGAGATATTTGTCCAAAACTCACCACAACCTCTATGTAAAATATCCTTATCTAAGTTAAGTACATATCCATTTCTTTTTAAAAGTTAAATGTAGCATTACTTGGAATATTTTTATTGTACGAATAGATGAATTCCTCTCTCTCTGGTGGAGACATAGACGCAGGCATGTAAAATTTTGCATCTAAGCAAGGACCAATGTAATTTTGATAAGCTTGTATATTTAACAGATGAGGAGAATAATAGTAGGTAACATAGGCCGTTTCTGGACCACTTGGTACATGTACTGTACGGTACATGAAACATGGTGCGTTTACCATCGTAGGATTCAGTGTTAAATCGCATGCTTGTTCGCAAAAATGTCGTTTTTTATGGTGTCCCAGAATCGGCTGTTATTTTGAGACTCCTAGAACGCACTTTTAACGTTCAAATACCCGTTGGCGAACGTGTCGAATGTAAAAAAAAAGTGAAAATGTAAGAAATTGTACATTTTATTTTACATAAAAATCTTTGTTTACGTTCCCATCGTGGATTAGACCTTCAATCTATCGTTGGTGAACGCGAAAAAAAAACGCTTTGCCGGTTCTAGACCAACATAAAAAAAATGGTTTGCCGATTATGGACCAGTGTCCCAGAATCGGCAAACGGCTTTTGAGGCTCTGAAGGTGGTCACGTGACCTGCTAATTAACCAATCAGATTGCTTAATTCTCATAAACTTAATCATACAAAGTTATCTCCCCTCGTCGTGGCGGTGGGGGTCACGCCCGTCAGAAAAATCGAAGTTTTGAGAAGGTGGTCACGTGACCTATCAAATTGAAGGTCGAGAAAATAAAAAAAGTGATTGATATATATAGGAGAGAAAAAAAATATATAAATAAATAGTTATTTAAAAAAATAAATATATCAAATCGAATAGATAATAAAAAAAATACGTAAATCATGAGCGCTTCCCAGACTATTTGAGCAAGGTTTCTTTTAAAAATGCTGATGAGAGCCTACGCATTCTGCGTGAACGAACAACTAAGTCGCCTCTTGTTCGAACGATGCGTCGGATGTTGGGATCACCTAGACTTCGATCACGAGAATCATTCGTGTCTGACGATGGAAAGGGAAGATATGGTCGTCAAGTATTTCGAACCGGCGTTCAAACGCGTTCAAATCGACGAAGTGATCGTGTTTTGGAAGAGATTACTCTTCTGTAAGGATCGAGACAAGCCCACAGTTTCGGAAGAACTGAAATTGGCTCGTAGAAGTCTGACTTTAGAAGACAAGGGATGCATCATGAAATTATTGTTCAAAGTTTTTTCTCGTTGATATAACATAAGGGAGAACAGAAAATATAAAATAAATACACACATAAATTTTTTTATCTAATATTAGAAAGAAAAAAACCACAAAAATGAGAACCAGAAATAAATAGTATCCGACGTTAGATGACGACGAGGATGAGAAGCCGAACGGCGTTTTGCCGACGGCACCGTCGCTAGAAGAAAAAGAAAGAGGAGAGAGGTATCGCATCGATCAAATCAGTAGAATCCAATCGTATCTAACTCAAGAGAGAGATTCTCGTCGTTCTCTCAAGAAGTATTCGCGTTTCGTGAAATTCGTCAACGCGATCGACACGACACTCATCACGATTTCCATGGGTTTACACGCGGCCGGCGTCGGATTGTTGTCGACCGCGGTCGATATTCCGATCGTGTTAACCATAGAAGGAGTGGCTCTCGCCGCCGGATTGTTTAGCACGCTCGGAAACTTTTTGAGTAGGAAATTATATCTGAAGGCGAGGAAACATGACAAGATTCGTGTCTTGGCCGACTCCAAGATCGACACGATATCTGAAATGATCTCGATGGCGTTGAAAGACGGTAGGATATCGGACGGAGAATACTTCGCAATATTGGGTGAGAAAACGAAATACAAAGCCATGAAAGAAGCCGTGAGAATCAAGACTTGTCAGATCATCAAGGAAGAGATGAAGGATTCTCTCATGGAAAAGGGGAGAAAGAGGCCAGAGAGGAATTCAGTAAGATGATAGAACTCAAGAACAGCGATTGAAAAAAAAATATATATATATAATATGAACAGAATTTTTAAAAAAAAAATATTAAATTTATATATAAAATAAAAACGAAATTAATTTAAATAAGTCTCAAAAAAATGTATTGCGTAAAGTGTAAGAGAGTTACCGAGACGAGTAATTCTCGAGAAGTACGAACTAAAAACGATAGACAGATGCTTCGCGGAATTTGCGACGTGTGTGGTTCTATCAAGACTCGATTCGTCGAAAAAAAAGAACGCGAGCAAAGGTAAAGGCATCGTGAATAAAATGATCAATAGTCTACCTTTCGAAATGCATCTGCCTGGTCACAGTTTCACGGGACCTGGAACGAAATTGAACAAGAGACTCAATGCCGATCTGACTCCTAAATCTTGGAGCAAACCTGAGAATAGGGTGGACACGGCCGCGTATGATCACGATCTGTGCTACGCCAGGCATCCCGACACCAAGACTCGCAACGATGTCTGCGATAAAAACATGTTGGGGAAATTGAGAGGCATATCGAATTCGACCAGGAGAGAGAAGATAGAACGTTCGCTGGTCGGCAATATGATCGGTGCGAAACGTCGAATCGGATGGGGCGTTCAAAAAAAAAAAGCGCATCGGAAAAGAAGAAGAAACGATTACTGACGAGCGAATTGGCTGAGGAGTTACACAAACCCATCGTGCGTAAATTTTGAAAGAGAAGGGTGTTCGTGAAGGGTTTGGATGATATTTGGTCTGCCGACTTGGTCGACATGAGATCGTTTTCGAGGTGGAACGAGGGTGTCAAATATCTATTGACGGTCATCGACGTGTTTTCCAAATACGGTTGGATCAGAGCTTTGAAGAATAAATCGGGACCTTGCGTCGCCGAGGCTCTGAAGAGTGTGTTCGACTTGTCTTCTCGAAAACCGAATAAATTGTGGGTGGATAAGGGAAAGGAATTCTACAACAAGCACGTTCATCGATTGGTCGACCTCTACTCGATCGAAAACGAAGAGAAAGCCAGCATGGTGGAACGTTGGAATCGAACAATGAAGGAAAAGATGCATAGATACTTCACGGCGAATTCGACCAAGAAATACATATACGCTCTGAACGGTTTGGTTAAAGATTACAACAACACACAACACAGATTGATCAAGATGACTCCCGCGGAAGCTAGCGATCCTCGAAACGAAAAACGGGTCTATGCGAATCAATATCCTGAGAGATCTAAGATTAGGAAGAAGTCTAGAACGCCGAAATTTGCGGTCGGCGATCGAGTGAGAATCTATGCTTATAAGAAGCACTTCGAAAAGGGTTATACTCCTCGATGGACCTCGGAAATCTTCGTGATAATCAAAATATTTCACACCGATCCGGTGACTTACGAAATCGAAGCTTTGGATGGAGAAGAGATCATCGGAAAGTTTTACGAACAACAATTACAGAAGACGAAGTTTTGATAAAGAAAAACAAATTTCTTTTATTTACTCTCTTTAACATTTTCTTGTTTACACACATATATATATATAGGAGAGAAAAATAATAAAAAAATAATTAAAACTGTTTTTAGATTAAAAAAAAAGCAAGCTAATTAATAAACAAAAAAAAACCCTTTAAAAATGGCAAATATACTAGATATAGCACAAAGCATAGTGAAAGATGAAAGTATTCAAGAATATGAGGTTCACGAATATGAACCGGTAACCAGAACGAGTTTGAACAATGTGGGAGAGATAAGAATCAATGTCGAAACTCAAGATCTATTCGTCCATCCTAGCGAGAGTTACATAGTGGTGCAGGGACGTCTCACCAAGGAAGATGGGAGCGACTACGCCGACGACGACATGGTTACTCTAGCCAGTAATAGAATCATGCATCTATTCAGTAATACAAAATACATGCTATCCAGACAAGAGATAGAATCTGTGTTTCATCCCGGTCAGGCCACCACGATGTTCGGACTCTTGAGGTATCCGGATGATTTTTTGAAATCCAGAGGACTTAATCAGTTGTGGATGAAAGACACCATTGGCCCTGCTAGCGCCGGCGCTGCCGCGATATTCGACTACGTCGTCAAGACGTCCAGACCTAAAGGAACGACAAGATCATGTATGGATTCAAACACAATCTGACGTTGATTCAAAAAGGAAACGACGACGCGATAGTGAGACTCACTGCGACCGATGCAGGTAAGATAACTCTACACAAGATATTGTGGTTCGTTCCGCACATGGAGCCTTCTGTCGTGGAAAAAACGCCCCTCTACAAGATCATAGAATCCAAGAGTAAATTACCTGTGGGATTTAGAATGAGACAGTGCGACACGGCTAGCATTCCACCCTCCACAAATCACTTTGATTGGAGATTGAGGGTGAAATCTGCTTCTGAGAGACAGCGTTTCATCGTGGTTGCGTTTCAGACTGATAAGGATGGGTCTCAGGAAAAGAATGCGTCGCTGTTCGATCACTGCCATTTGAGAAACATGCAAGTGTTTCTGAACGCCACGAGATATCCAGCAATCGATTACAATGCGTTGTTCAACAAGAACGATTTCTGCAGACTGTACGACAACGCCGCTGATTTTAGAAAGAAGTATCACAGTCTAGATGAATTGATGAGCAACCCTAACATATCTCCCGGCGAATACAAGTCGATGTACCCCATGTTCGTATTCGACGTCAGTAAACAGAGTGAACGACTCAAGAGTAGCGTCTTAGACATTCAGATCAAGATGCAAGTCGATAGGAACATGCCGAGAAAAACCGAAGCTTTCGCCCTGGTCCTGTAGAACATCTTTCTAAATCTCATTACTTTTTTTTTTGTTTTTAATAATCACTCATTATTTTTTTTTTTAATTAATTAATTGTTTCCACGCATTAACTGTTTGTTCAAAGGATCTAGTTTGATCAGTGGACTCACCACGGAACTGGCGGATTCGGGATTATTGGTTTTCGTAACGAAATTAATCCTGTCTCCGGCGTTCACTTTGAGAGGCGTGCCGAACGTGCTAACAATCACGTGTTGATTCTCAGACTTTTCGATGCTGTATTTCTTATCGCTCTCTACTCCATTCACCACGAGATTGACGACTGCTCTGTTATTCAAATCCGAGGAAGCCAGAGCCATTCGAATGATTTCACCTCCCAACGGCATGGGATATCCCACCTGACCATGTTTCAATCCGCTACCTCCGTTTCCGAAAGACCACTCGGTTTTTCCCTCCTCTAACGTGCCGGCCTCCTCCGCCCACACGGTGATCAATTTTCTAGCATATTTGAGTCTCTCCACCACCGAAATCAGGGTGCAGGCGTCCGTCATGTTCACGGGATCCGGTAGATTCGTGAGCGCGTGTCCACCCATGTCTATTTTACCTTCCATGATGTCGCCCTTTCTCCAGACCGAGTTGTCGTCCACATACTTCCTGCTGACCGTGCTGGAATCAAATTCGGGATCGTGATTGAGTCCGAATAAATTCTCACCGTTCATGTTGATACCACCCTCCATGGTTCCGCCAGATTGTTTGTTCAGGTAGAGATCGTCCATTTGCGATTCTGCATATTCTTGTGATTGTATCACAGCAGAATCTACGTAGCCCTTGTTGACCATGGTTGAGTCCGCATCCGTGTCGTCGACCTTTGACAGATTCAATATCTTGTTGAATCCCGCATTCAGATCCGATTTCATTTCTCGTCCATCAGACTTTCTCTGTTCCAGATCTACGTAGTGTTTGGTCACCACGTCCTTGGGATTCGTGGGAGTGGCCACGTTCGTTATCTTGTTAGAATTGGCATTCAATTCTGAGTGCATCATTTTCTGAACGTATCTATTTCTCAGATGTTTTGCTGAATCGCGCGTGAGAGTCGTCTGCATATTTCTTGGTTGCAGCATCAGTGGGATCTATGGGATTTGCGACGTTCACCAAATGTTTGGATTTCAGATCGAGATCGTCAGTCATGGCTTTATCCACGTAATTATCTAGCATGATTCGTTTGAAATCTGCGTTCCCCCTGTTGATGTATTTTTTAGTCGCAGCATCTGCGAGATCTATCAGTTCAGGAAGATTGTAGAGCTTCTTATCATTCATGTTCAAAGGTTCCTCTCGAGGTTCGTATCTCCGAATGTAACGTTCATCCAAGTTGGCAATGTCGTAACCATCATCGACTTCGAGTGTCTTCCTCTTCTTTTTGGGTCGGCTTTCGTCGGCACTTCTACCAAATTTATCGACTGGCATGTTGTTTTGAGATTTTTGTTTTTAAAAAATATATTTCAAACGCAGTTTATTAAAAAAAATGAATTATTTCACTTATTTTATTTTTTTCGTTTTTATTCGATTAAATTTTTTTAAAGAATTTTTTTACCTTTATATACTATAAAAAAAATCTCTCTCTCTAATGTAAATCATTGAGAATGTCTTGAAACCGATCTCCTTCAGACCATCTCTTGAGAATGTAGAGACATAAGTGACCGCAAAACACTTGATCTGGTGATTGCACTCGTTCCGTGTTGTAAAGAATCATCGATTTGTTGAAATAGTTCTTTATTTCTTTCGGCGGCGAGATTCCGTAGCTGTCGAAATAATAATTCTTCTTCTTCCCATTCTTGAACCATGCCACCCAGTGAGTGCTGTCACCCGATAAATCGTCTAGATTTAAAATTCCGCATTCTGATTGTCGAGGTCTTCTCTTCGGCAAGGCATCTCTGGAAAACACGCCTAGAAAATCTTTGATTTTCAAATCCTTCACCGCATTCAACAGGTCGATGTTGGATAGGGGTTCGTTAGGTAAAATGACACCTTCTACGGATATCTCTATTTTCTTATTCATAAATGCGTATATTTTTTTTTTTTTTAATTTATTTATTTTATTATATTTCACTAAAATAATGTTATTTTTTTTTTTTTATTTTTTTTTTCTTTTCAAACTAACTCTCTCGATGTCTCTATCGATTTCCATAATCTTGAATCCGTCTAATTCCTCTTGATTTTCTGGAATCCTATCATCCTTAATCATATCTGGAATCCTATCATCCTCAATCATATCTGAAATCCTATCGTCTAAAGTCCAATGTCCGAGTGCCAAAGTGTTTATTTTATTGTCTAACACGAATCTCTTATCGTCGTCGGCCGTCAGCGAAATCTTGTTGACTATTTCGGTATTCAAGTCGTGATTTTCGCTTCGAATTGATTTCATAGTCTTATACACCGGACCACTTCCTAACAGACAATCTTTATACTCTTGGAAAGAGATGTTTTTCTTCACCACGCACGCTTTAATCCCTTTGCACTTCTTGATCTCTTCATCTTCTAGACGATAAGCATACAGTTTGGGTCTCAAGCCCACGAATTCGATGATTTGTTTACCGTCGCTCTCGTCCTTAAATTTACAGAACACCTTCTTGGTGTCGTTCGATTGAATGTTGGACGGGTGATCAAAGGGATAATTGCTTGTGGCGAACTATGCGGCCACGTCCGGAGATATATCTTGGTAGACATCTTTTGTCTCTATCTCGTAAACTAAACTGTCTGTGTCGGTGAACAGTAGTTTGGCTTTATCACCAAATTTTCGTTTGACGTAATCGTAGTGAAACTCGTACATCAATCGTTTGCTGATATCTAAGATGATCGGTCTGAGATAATACGGTTTGTCGAACTTCAGGTGCATCTTTTGCATGTGAACAGCTACTAGATTTTCGTCGAATATGGTTCGGTGTTTGAAATTGGGTTTCGCCACTAATTTTTTAGCTCTTTTCTCAGATGTGACGAGTCGAACGTAGGTTCTCTTCCTGATGTTTTCCATCGATTTACCGTACACGTAGTTGTTCATGAGTTTGAAGAAATATTTTTCGAAATTGTTCTCGGCTCGAATTCTGAGATTCGTGTTGAGATCGATGTATTTTTTCATCCAAGGCTCTTCGTCGAATCGAATGATGCGATGTATGTTGACTAATTTCATCCCATAATAGACGTATTGTTTCAAATTCTCACTGTAGACGACGTAGTTACGTTTGTTAAATAAATTGGGAATGAGTTTTCCTTCGTCTCCTTCGTTCGGTTCCATTTGTTCAGGAGCTAGCGGATAATCGTTGTGTAGATCGTGTAATTCTTCCGGATAGTTCAAATCGACTTCTAAAATACAAGGATAGTCTCTCCATTTTTGCATCTCTTCAGGTTCCGTTACCAATTTGAAATTTCCAATCGGTAAAGGATGACTCATAGCCCAACCGCACAGATTATTAGCGTCCCAATACTGTATATATTTATTCAACCGTTTCGAATCGAAACCTTTCATGTAGGGATTGTTAGCTTCAGAATATCTGTGGGATATCATTGAGATGCCACCTCTCGTAGCTCTTTCGAACATGTGCAACATGTCCACATCGGATAATAATTCCAATTGGACTTCGGTGATCTTCAACAGAGCGTCCCACGCCAGACCGGATGTGGTGAAATACCAAGAGGGATCTAGATCGTAATTTCGACGACAGACATCTCGAAAATTTTTGAACACATCTGCCAAGAGCAGAACGTCAGCCTTCAGATAGAAATCGTGATAATCTCTCATGGTTTTCATATCGAATGATTTCCACACGTTTTTAGCGTGTTCATAATTCTCCTCGGAAATGTTGGATTCGTATAATTTTGAATAAAAATCTTCTTTTGAAGGTAGTGCGCTGTCGTCGAATCTCTTTAGATCGTTCATGTAATCGTAAGGATAGACTCCTTTCCTCAACATAATGTCTACTCGTTCTCCGAAATGTTTGCTCATGATTTTAAATTTATCCTTGCTCATGTTATCGACTAATTTTTCCAGAGCGGTCGACATGAATTTAAAACTGTCGATGAAACGTATGCTTCTACGAATGGATTTCGTTTTTTCTTCCAACGTCTCTCCGTCAATTACTCTTTTCTTCTCCATAACCTTCAATTTCGTGAATGAAATGTATCTTTCTTCACTGTTCGTGATGCAATTTAATTATCCGTGGGAGGTGCTGAGATTTTTCACGAACAGATGACTGTCGTAACCCGAGAGATTGTGAAATATCACTGGATAGAAAACGGCATCTCGATATTTTAAATTACACTTGCTGTGAGCCGGACCGTGATACAGACCCGTGTAATGATCATGGTCTCTAACCATCTTATTTTCCTCTGAATTCTCATTGAACGATTGTCTGCATGTGTGACATTCAGTGGCTCTGTTATTTTCGTCCTGCTGCTCTCGCATGATGATCATTTTCGCCGGAGTTTTGAATTTGTCATATAACATTTGAATTTTCGATTCTAACTCTTCCACGAACCTTTGAGCCACGTCGCCGTCTTCACACTGTTTCATGTAGATTAAGGGACCCATGTCATGTTGTGAGTCGAAAGCACATTTCACGTAAATGCAATAACCCAAAGGCGTGTGTTTTTGATATCTTTCGACATAACTTTGAAGAGCGTTAGGTTGGCAGGAACTCATTTTCACGGTGAAACATTCGAAATCGGCGTACACGACGAATGGTACTTTTAACCTTCTATTGCGATTTTCAAACTTCATGATGGTGTTAGGTTTGGGCATTTCGATGGCGACACCTTGATTTTCGTTGCAATATTTCTGATGTTTCGCTAACGATTTTTCACTCTGAAACATGTTCATGCAGTTGCAACATAAACATATCTTATGTTCATGTTTATTATTTTGTCTCGACAGTAATCGGCTCGGATTTTTAACCCAACAATAATGATGATTGTCACCAGTCGAAATCAATAATAAAATAATCATCTTTTCTCTTTCGAGATACAAAGTCTCTCTGAAAGGACAGATCGTTCGTTTTTCATCGTCGTATCCCAAGACGTTCACCGCTACGGTGGGATTTTGAGCCTCGAAACGTTCGATGTGTTTTAACTGCATTGGAAAAGTCACTCCGGTCCAATCGAGATTTTTAGAAGTCTCCTCGTAACAAGAAACTCTATCGGAGTGCATTTTGACAGGGTATAAAGCGGAAGTGACTGCCCATTTAAAACACTGATTATCTTTATTTCTCACGTTGACCATGGAGTGTTTTTTAGCTAAGAAATACGGTAATTCCACGTAGGAAAACCCTTTCAATGAATCGTTTTTAGTTATATGAATTTCGAGTTTCAACACCTCATTGAACGTCCAATTACTACCTTCATGTTGATAATTCGTGAGAGACGTCTACATCTTGTCTTTCATCTTTTTGAACACATCCGATAAATCTGAACCTTGAAGTACGGGTTCGACGTTAGATCTGAAATATGCATTTTTCACGATGCTCTCGCCAGACTTCACGTCGATTTTATTCATCACTCAATAGAGTATCATCTTAATTTTTTTTCCCACGTTCGCAAAACAAATCCAATACTTTTTTCTTCACCCATTCCATAAACAATTTCGGAGCGATTTTCTTGAACGAGGGAACCACATCAAAAGTTTTAAAAATGCCTTTGATCGCACTCTCCCATTCTACGGGCTTCGATTGGAATAGTTCTGTGATGGATCGTACTACATATTCTTCTCCTTTCCCTTCATCGATTGCTCATTTAATTTCGCTCGATATATCTCGTTTGTCTAGAATCTGAAGTACATCATTCATTTTTGTTTTAGTTTTTCTTTTCTTTTCTTTTGAAACTTGAAGTTCTTCAATGGCTTTTCGTTTAGTTGTCTTCTCCTTTTTCACAATCGATGCATTTTTTGACTGTTTAAGTTTATCCACTTCCGATCTTTTGATTTTTTTCTTTCCATCGTTTCGCAAACAATATTCCCGTATGACTTCAATTTTTTTTGATTTAGTTCTATGATTTCTGAAAATGTGGAATTTTTAATAGTTTACAAATCTCGTTTAACTGAGGTACGGTTTTCTCATTTACATTTTCCATTTTTTTATTTGTTTGCTCCATTTGTAAGAATATTTTTTTTTTTTTTCGAATTTTGTTTTTAAATAATTTGTTAAAAAAGTTTGTTTTTTTACTCTTTATATATATAAAAAAAAAGATTTTTTTTTTATTTTAATTTTTCTTTAATGTAAAAAAAACTTTTTTGATGAAATTAATAAATTTTTTTATGTTCCTTAATGTGCAATTTTTTTATGTTCTTTATGTTTTAATTCCTTCAAAAAAAAAAAAAAACTTTTTTTTTTTTGAAGGAATTTAAAAAAGAAAAATTTTTTTTTAATGAAATTAAACAATTTTTTATGTTCCTTAACGTGAAAAAAAAAATTGAATTAATACGAGAAAAAAAAAAAAGGATGTTAAATTTAAACTTTTTATTTATATTAAAGAGAAAAAAAACTTTTACAAAAAAAAAATTTTACATTAAAGAAAATGAAAAAATTAAAAAAAACTTTTTTTTTTATATATATATATAAAGAGTAAAAAAAAAAAAAAAAAACTTTTTTAACAAATTATTAAATACAAAAATTTAAAATATACATTATTTGCAAGAATTCATAAAACAAAAAAAACCCAAATAATCGATCATGACAACAACACCTAAAAGATGCGAATTGAAATTGCAATGAGTCGAAACATGTAAGAAACTCGATTGCAAAATCTATAGATTACAACGACACGATTCCATCGAAATGAACGAGGTCGAGACGAAGGGCTTACAGCACAAATACAACAAATATAGCATGCCTTTGAAACTAGACAAAGCCATGCTCGATTTGTTTTACGAGTATGAAAGTGATCTGCAGAATATCATCATTGCTGAAGACAGAGAATTCAACAAGAACGATTTGTCGTTGCCCTATGGAAGTTACATATATCCAAAAATCTCTCTCGAACTCGTGGACAAATCGGGTGGTGAGAGCGCGTTGACCAAAGTAAAAAAACTTAAAAAAGTAAAGATAAACATTCAACACATTTGCGAAAAAGGAGAAAACACAAGTGTCAACATGCTAATAATGGACTTGGAAATATAAACAATAGAGAGATTGATTTTTAGCGAAGAAGAAGGGGAAAAAAAGTAATGAGATCATCTTTAGATCTCATTACTTTTTTTTGTTTTTTTTTGTTTTCCTTCTTCACTATTGCCCATATATTATAATAACGTTTCCTTTTTTCTCAAATTTCAGCGTCAATTCTTCTTTTCTTTTTTTTTGTGATATGCTACGTTTTTATAAGAACACATTTGTTTATCCAAATCATAATTATGAACGAATCTTGTGCATCTCTCGATAACACTAGCATCATTACCATTCTCTTCAGAAGGTAGTGGTAATGGTGGAAAACGTCTCATTCGTTTAAATTTCAACCGCATATCGCAATCTTTATTTAACTCTTTTATCAGTTCTTTCCTAAGATATCCATCATTAGCCTCGAATCGTTTTTCCACATCTTTTTCACACTCTATCTCGTGTTATTCATCATTATCATCTAATTGTTTTTCCACCTTTTTATCCATTTTATATTATTTTATACTTTCTATGATTTATATTTTATATTTATATAATTATATAATTTTTTTTACATTATAATAACATATTCAAAATCGGTATATTCTTAAATGGCGAATTCTCACAAACAACAAACCCTTGCCGAGTCGCTCAACGTTCCGTTCACTCTTCAGATAGAGACCGTTTCCACTCAAAGAGTTGTCACCTCTAACGGGTTCTAGATACAATCCTTTACCGCTGTCGTCTACGTGGATGCGACACCCGGCTCCTCCCTTCTTCAAAAACAGTCCGCTGCCACCCATTAATTTCTCAACTGCTGAACTCGCGAGTCCCATGAGAGCTCCACGTCGAGAGTCTTTCCGAGAAAGGGTAATGCCTTTGCGGCAAAGGGTAATGCTTTTGCGTCGATTCCTGCCAATAACAGTAGGAAACCGCCTTTCATTCTCAAATTGTATCTCAATTGAGCGGGACTCAATCTCACCATCAACCCTCTTCCATCACAAATCGCTTTCTCCATCCTTTTGATTTGACTACTGGTCCAGGCAATCGAATCCTGACCACCACTCATTAGATCTTCGTGAGTGAATTTGAATCTCACCACCTCGCCTCAAGTTGTTAAAGCTTTCTTAAGTTTCTTCCTCTGTCCTGCGGATATGTTCACGTTTTTAACCACGTATTGTGTCATAATTCTTTTTTTTTAAATATATTTTCTTCAATTGTTTTTTTTGTTTTAATGATAATTATATATTAAATAATTTTTGTAAAATTAATATTGCGTTTATTTTATTTTTGTTATATATATATATACACAATATTTTTAATTTTTTTTGCTTTTATATTTCTCTTATGTGAAATCGTATCGTCACCCTCTCTCTGCGAAGATCTAACAGTTCACCATTTTGATCTGTCAACGTGGTTTTGAGACTATACGTGTCTAAAATCACTGGTAGATAAAGTAAATTTTGAGGTCGTTCCACGATCTTATAACCCGGCGACACGTTTGGAAAGAAGGAATAGATCATCAGTTGAGCGCTACCATTCATGTAGCTTCCAGCAATCACATCCACGTTCACCAGAATGCTATTGACTGCGAGAATGTCGACCGTATTTTCAGATGCCGCGTGACCTCGATACATCTTTCGATCGAATCCCAGCATCTTGCCTATAGAATCATCCGTGTTGAAATCCACTCGAAAATTTTCCAAATCCAACATCGTCTGTAAGGTTTTAGGATTGGGAGTGAGTCTGATCTTGTTGCTTCCCTTTCCATCCATCTTCATTCACGTCTGAATGTAATTGTTTAAATTGTCTATGTCGTAACTTCCTTTGGAAATTTGAATCTCCAACCAATCCACTCCATTGGAATACTTGAACGAGTTATTCTTTTCGGTGACATTGGGAAAGGAATAATAAGTCTCCAGATTCACCAACGCCATCTCGTATCTTTTCTCTCTATTCAATTCGATGGAAGGTTCGATTTTCATCACGAATCGAGTCAAATCGCCACTCACCATGATTTGAATGGATTGTTTTGCAGCCGTATTCTCGGGTATCTGTTCTAACAATTCTCCTTGTTCGAACATTATATTTAATTTTATTTTTTCAAAAACTAACTATTTGAAGATTTCTTATTTTCTAATTTTTTTTTTATTTTCACGCTCTATCTTATTATCATCAGAAACATAAAACTTGTCGAATCCGCACCGATATTTTCCATGATTAAATTCACTAGTCAAATCGATCACAACGAAATTGTAAAGTCCTCCATCCTAAACCCTCTTACAGAATCTCCTGAATTCCGCCACGCTCATGTCGTTTGCGATGTGATCGCTGTAGATGTGATTGAGATTCTTGAGATCTTGGCGAAAGAGACATAGAAAATTAGCATTCTCCCTTATCGTCTGTCTGGGCAATCGAAAATAATTCTGCAACAGGTAGAAACAGTCCACGTTGCTGTGACGATCCCTAACGTAATACGATTCGCATCGGTTCTGTCTCTCCAAAAGCAGATCGTCGAAAATCATGAGATTCTTATCTTCCGATTTCAGTTCTCTAGGATCCGGAACGTTGCTAGCGTTCTCATAAAATCGACATTCGACGTTCGAAGATGCATCAATTCCATCGCCGCACCGTCCAAAATGGTCGAAAGAGAAGCTTCACTTTTGTCGAATTCCTCCCAACTGTCAAAGATTCTGGCTATGACGTCCTTAGGCAATCTACGATCCATGCACTCTCGAAGCAATCTGTATTCGGGTTGAAACAAGCTCTTGCCAAACACAAACAATCTGTCGTAATCCAACCAGTCGGGGCACGACAACAGATTCATCAACAGATTGGTCTTTCCACAATTCGATTTTTCCACTTTCAAACCTCTTATCCTTTTAGGAAAGAACTCATTATTCAACCTCTTGGTCGCTGCGTCGTTCCAAGACATATCTTTAATGTTCATCTTTGTTTTATTTATTTTTTTTTGTTGTTATTTTAGATTTTTTCAAACACAATTTTTTATGTTTTTTCAAACTCAGTTTTTAATATTATTATTCATTTATATTACACCGTCGCGAGTTCTCTTCAATCCAGATCCACTCGTCATTTTGGCTAAATCTTGTATGGGTACCACAGCATCCTTAAAATCTTTCCAACTTTTCGGCGTTCGCTCTAATGCAGCTCGCTTCGCCGGCGGACTGATCAGCTTGTCGATCAATGCATCGGCTGCCCTCTTGCCAGCCACAGAAGCTATCCTACCACTGGCTTCGGAAGCGGCTTTCTTACCAGCATCCAAAGCCGTCTTCTTACCGACCTCAAATGCGGTCGATGTGAGTTTTCTACCCGCATCACTCATGAACGCTCGCATTATAGAATCGTCGATGCTAGAACCGCCTTGAATGTAAGTTCTAATGTATCCCCTGTTCTTTATCACCAACATATTTTTATTTTATAATATATATTTTGTTTTCACTGGTAAATCGTTTGTTGTTTAAATACTTTTTATTATTCTAGTGTAAAATTTACTGTTTTTATTTTATATATTTTTTGTTTGTTTGTTTGTTTCTCTCTACTTATTATATACATCAATCCTTCAATTCGTTCATCAGCCTTTTATAATGGTTTTTATTCAAAACCTTCTGCCATAACAATTAGTCGCATATGCTAACTATCTCATTATCTAATCCTGTGTTACCAGCGCGTCTGCTTGCCATCAACAATCTCAATCTCTGAAACAGAGCGTCAGAATCGCTCGGAAGAAAAGTGGTTTCCACCCCTTTACCACTTACCGATTCGACGAACTTCTTATGCGAATTCCATATAGGTTTCACCACTTTCGTCCACTTGTAACCTCTGCTGGCTTTAGGTCTCGTCTCTCTGTCATCGTTATTTCTCTTCATGGCATTGGTCTGAACCAGAATGTCGCCGTAATTGTTGTAATCCTGTTCCGTGTAATCACTAGGCTTGTCGTAAAGGAGCAATTTGCGCAGTCCGGAAGTTAATTCGTACCTATTCGGGCCGACGGTTAATTCATCATCATCTATTTGCACTTCTGTGTCGCCCACAAAAGTTCTACCGTCCGAATCCTTATAAAATCCATACAACAGAGCTCTCTTACCACCATCCTCGGACAACGCGATGCTATCAGTGGTGATAGTCGAAGCTCTATCTTCGCTCTCACTCACGTCGGTTTCGATTCTCATGTGAACGTAATCTGGTGTAGATTGAAATGACTACTGGTTTGTAAAACTACCAGGCAACGAACCCATTCTCAAAGAACTTTCTTTTAAGGGTCTCAATTCGTCAATGATCTCCTTCTTGCTTCGCTCTTGAACCTCTGTCACGGGTTTAAATATTTTTGTGGGTCGCGTTTGAGTTCGATCTCTCCAAGACGTCTGCTTCTGTCAGCCTATTGAATGCCTTTTTTGGCACGTTCATATTCATTTAAAAGCTGATCTCGGCGTTTAGCATCCATCTGTAAAAACATTTTTTTTCGTTTTTAATTATTAATATTTCCTTTGAGTATGCTAATGTGAGTTATTTATTATTTTCAAAATTAAATGTATAATTATTTTTTATGTTTTAAGTAAATAAAAATCTTCTGTCTTTAATATAATAACTAAAAATCAGTTGAGGAAAAAACATTTTACATGATAAACCTCTATAAATGCGTTTTGCCTCTGAACGTGTTAAAATCGCATCACAGATTATTCGCTCAATGGCGAACTGGAGAACTTTGAAATGTTTGAAAGTTTTAGTACATAAGAAACCGGTTTCTGATTTAACGCGTTTGAGAATAATTACATCTGATAATCAAAATCATAAGTAAAAACATCAGTAATGTAACACTTTCAAAAAAACGTGTTTAAATCATATCAATTAATCTTTTGAACTGTTTCCGCTTTCATCCATAGAATAGTTTTTCAGTTAAACCATTTAACTGACAATTGACGCTCATTTGAATACAAACCCGTAATACATTTCGAGCGTGACAAATGGCGTTCTCAGTAAGTTTATACAGTAGAGATTTTCCAAAAACTTAGTTTTTTTCCGTTTAGTTTGGAAAATCCCACTATGGGTATTCCCCAACTTACATCAGAAATGGGAAAATCCCCACCTCAAAAGCCGTTTGCCGATTCTGGGAAACTGGTCCAGAATCGGCAAACCGTTTTTTTTTATGCTGGTCTAGAACCGGCAAAGCGTTTTTTTTTTTCGCGTTCACCAACGATAGATTGAAGGTCTAATCCACGATGGGAACGTAAACAAAGATTTTTATGTAAAATAAAATGTACAATTTCGTACATTTTCACTTTTTTTACATTCGACACGTTCGCCAACGGGTATTTGAACGTTAAAAGTGCGTTCTAGGAGTCTCAAAATAACAGCCGATTCTGGGACACCATAAAAAACGACATTTTTTGCGAACAAGCATGCGATTTAACACTGAATCCTACGATGGTAAACGCACCATGTTTCATGTACCGTACAGTACATGTACCAAGTGGTCCAGAAACGGCCTATATTACCTACTAATAATCTTTTGCTAATTCAGTCAAGCCAAATGTTTTGTTTTGTTTTTGTTTTGTTTTATGTTTGTTTCTCTTTTATTTTTTTTTGGGGGGGGGGGATGGGTGGGGGTGCGGGGGGGGGGTGTCAATTTCATATACATAAAACCCAATAAATCAATGATACGCACAAAACAAGCTTTTGGAGAATTTTTTTCGTTGTTTCTATTCATTATAACATGGGATTGTGTTGTAAGAGTTTCAATAATATGTCTTAACCCTTTGAATTCTCGTTTCCAGGAAAGGTATCGTCTTCGTGTACCTTACAGTGAGATGGATCAGTCCAATATTTTTATACAGGTAGGATAAAATAATAACTGCAGTCTGCAGCCGTGTGGCTGCATACTGCAGTTATTATTTTATCATCAATGCCCCGTGTATAGACCTCCTATAATGAAACAAAAATGGGACGAAATTATGTCTTGGGCCGAAAATTTGGGCTTACGTGTACAAAGGGTTAAAGCGACTTGTCCATCGAAGCCGCCTGAATTATGAACAATTGCCGCTTGTACCTGAATGTTACTTACTTAAAAGCCATTCACAAAAATCAGCCAAAATAGATTCCCCTTTAATAAAATGTGTTCTCTTTTTCCAGTTTGGCACTCCAGAAATACTTTTAATAATTTGGTTTACAAATACAATTTACACAAGCGGGATGAGCAACACAGAGAGAGAGTGCTTTGCAAACAACGGTTCATCAAATATATCACAACTTGATTGACCGCCGTTTGTGGTGACATCCTATGGTTAATACTAAATACGTATGAGCAGAAAATGATTCATCAAATGTATTTTCTAGACTAAAATAAACACTGATCACCAAAAATACACAATTTTTCAATCTACTGGCAGAATCGTTCAATTTTTTCTGCGTTAAGTTGGTCTAGCAATAACGCAAGGGTGACCAAACAACACACCGGAATATGAAGAAATGATTTGCAGACATTATTTTGTCAGATTTTACACTAACATGTTATAAAAAGCCGAGTTTCGTGGTAAGGCGTGAGTTCCACTTCTATATATTCAATGTTCCACTTCTTAGACATTTCTGGTTTTGATCACTTCTATTCGGCTCCACTTCTCAGCTGATAACAAACTACCTACAGCTAATATAAAACCCAACTCGTCTCACATTAAGACCCTAAAGACTAACTGGATCTGCAACCACACCTGAGCAAACATTTGAAGCATATTAGGTTGGAATAACAGGTTCCCAGTCTGTAATGGTCAATTGAATTTGACATTATCTTCAAGTGCCATTCACGTGACGTTGAAGGCGTATTTGGTAGATTTTATAATGCAGAATTATGTGTGGATATACATTAGTATATTTTATAGTTCGGTAATGTCATTTCTAAACAGTCTTTGCTGTTTTGAGTATATATACATGGACATGATCATTATGTTAAATTTCCATCATCAGTCATTCTGTTTGAAATATGTACGATAGGCCATGTATTTATAAACGATGGATCTGAGAATTTTAAATGTCTCTGCCTTTTAATCTTTTTCTTATCTTCTTTATTGGGGGCGCGCGGGGGGTTGGGGGGGGGGGGTCCGGGGCCATTTTGCCCTACTATTTGAAACGTATCTGATTGCTTTTAACAAACACTTTTACGCTCTACAAATATACTTTCCATTGATAAAATACTGTATTTTAGACATACAACAATTACACACACCAGCAAAGTACAAATGACAGACCATCTGGGTGCGTCAACGGCATGAAAATCATTTGTTACTAGTTACTCTCTCCCTGGATGCGGTATTCTACCGATATAGTGAGTCGGGCATTTATTGTACTGTATAATCTGTGTATATTTTTGTCGGACAAGCAAGAGATTTTGCCCAACTGAGTACTCCAAAACGTGTGTATATTTTCGTCGGGCAAGCAAGGATGTCTGCCCAACTTCGTATTCATAATTTCCTCCCCAACCTCTGCCCGACGACATCCATGATCGGCAGATTATGGGTGTGTCACAAACAGCCCCATTCCCACCCCAATTTACACCCCTGCTTCTTACCACAGGGATCTATTGATTTCAAACAATACCGATCCGCTTCAGAATCAAACAAAAGCTTTCCCGCAGCTGGGACTTTATCGGCAAACATCAAGCGATGTGATCAGATGGGGCTGACAGTGGAGGAGGGTGTCCACTATTTGTGACATTTGCACAGATTTCACCTCATATTAACACTTATAAAGGCCCCTTGTGCTGAACTTAACCCATTAGTGTTGATTTACAGCATTATTTCAGCGGTTTGAAACTTAAATAATTATACACTGCTGAAAATTATGAAAAATTGCATAATTTGATAACGCACGTTTTTAGCGCACCCATGAGACTCACTCACTCACACATAACGACTAACAAAATTTTGGTGACCCCCTCCCCCCCCCCCCCCCTGGATTGAATGTTTTTTTTTATATTGGTAATGTTTTACGAACACAAAACGTTTCATAAAATGCATGACACACTTGAAACTCTATCATCTGATTAAATGCTGGAAAGGGCTCAGAGAGAGCTCTATCCGATTAATTGTTGGAAAGGGCTCAGAGAGAGCCCTATCTGATTAATTGTTGGAAAGGGCTCAAAGAGAGCCCTTTCCAACAATTAATCAGGTGATAGGTTCGATCTGCACATACCAGAACGTACATATAATCATCGTAAAATATATGACAGTAGTCGCTTTCGGCAGCGTAAGTGTTAAACCAAAGCCCTAATACAACAGGCCGCTTTATAATACCAATATCAACATGTCTTCTAAGTCAGAAAAAGGGCCATAACGCAGCCCAAAATATCGGACAAATCCCACTATCAATCTCAACCTGTATTATCTTGTTATAAACCTATATATAAATTTTTGATTACTTTCGTTCAGGAAAACTAAAGTTATTGTTCGGAAACCATATTCGGGACGTACGCACGTACGGACAGTCGGACAAGGGTAGCACTTAATGCCCCTTCGCCAAATTGTCGGGGGCATGAAAATATTCTGATGCTTTTAGTTGAGAAAGCAACAACTAACACTAGATTTTTTTGAAACCACAAAGCGAATTCCCAAAAGTCATTCAACGAAACACATCCATCACCGAGTGTGTCCAACAACAAAGGAAAGGAGTCTACAGCTTTTTAACAAATTAAGTCGCCCAAATAGCGCATCCCACGTCGGCTCCGTGCTGCTTGAAAGCACGGCATGTCTCACTCTAAAATTACAATACCGTCTGTTGAGAGTTAACTACAGCAAAATATCTTGATGTAGCTATTCCAAATTTCAAGTGTTTTTCTAGGTACGATGCCAAACACGGTAACACCATTCTGAACCCCAGAAAACATTTGTTAACCCTTCACCCAACGCACACTATATTGTCGAAAACGGGGCTTTATCGCTGCTGGGGGAAATCGATTCATTCCGCGTATTCAGCCAAACACTAAAGGAGTGTCACCTTGAATCCAAGCGTGAACGTATGTCTCGCCGTAACGAACACGCCCGTTTCACTTTGTTGGGGTAGTTCTTATCCTGAAGGGGGGGTCAAGGACTTTTCTTAGAAAAGCATAAATCAACAGGGGTTCACCGGAAACAACAATTTTAATACACATATATAAAACTAAATTTGGTAATTCAAGACTTACATGAAATCCCACACCACATCCATATCATGTTCCATTACGTCCCAATATTACGAAAACGTTCTACCACTGGGTAGAAGTTGTATATTATACGCTAAACGATAGATTATCGAAGAAATTGCGGAACGATAGAAATGGTATCCCCCCACTGTGAAGATATAGAAATTTTCCCTTTCACGGTATCAATCAAAATGGCGGCTTTCAAAGCATCAATTCAAGGTGTATACGAGTCAAAGTATCACTGGAAATGATCAATTTGTTCTAAAAACATACAATGAAAAGTAAATCTAGTGTTTTTGAGTGGATACCGATCATTTCCAGCAATAATTCAACACGTATTCAATTTCACCTTGAATAGATGCATGAAACCCTCTAGTCCAAACATGGCCTAAAAGTCCGTAATATAAGTTTTTGCTTTGGTACGTCCTTTGATTCAAAGGACGTACCAAACCAAAAACGTATATTACGGACTTTCAGGCCATGTTTGGACTAGAAACCCGCCAGCTGAATCCGATTGCACAACGCTATCTATTCCGAGTATCAATCAAATCACTTCCGCGTTTCAATGATTTAATGCGCTGTTTACTTTTATGCAATTCAAGGTTGTAACAAGTGGAATTATCAGATTCTTATAAAAAGCGTGTAATAAAAAGAATTTTGTTTGAATGTCTACCGAAAATTATCTAACGTGTGTCTGAGACAAATAGTTGTTTTCGCTCGCGCAAGCCCTCGAGAAAAATAAACATTTGTATCGGTCACTCATGAGAGAATTTTAGGTATCCACTCAAAAACACTAGATATCCTCAATATATTCCGAATAAATGGAAATCTGAAAATGTGGATATAATAGCTGTAAATTTATTGGATGAAAGACAGAATAAAGACAGCATAGTTAGTAGCATTCACAAGTTATTTGAACACGTTTTGGAATTATGTTCTCCGCACACTCTGTATCATTTTTTCACGGCCCTTAACTTAAAAGGTCTCGGCGAACATACATTTCCATAAACAACGTCTAAATTTGGTGCATCTTCACCTTCAGGGGGGAGGAACTTGAATCTCTGCAACATTGCCGACAGAAAAAGATACATCTCCATTTTAGCCAGAGCTTCTCCAAGACAAACTCTTGGACCTGCAATTGGAAAATGATACATTCCCTCATTTCGTGTCCACACATTAACCATTTCCCCAACGAATCACAGCATCAGATCGCATAATATAAAAACTGAGTAGTTGAATTTACTTCTTTTTTTTTCAATTCAACAAAACTTTATTATGTGACGCCCCCCCCCCCCCCCCCCTCACTGAAACGATCTCGTTTCAATGAGGGGTCACATGGTACGGTTTGGTTGAAATCGTTTGGAAAAGAAAACTAATTTAAAACACTAATTTTGATATCGTGTGCATTATTCAAATATTAAAGGAAAACTTCTCAAGGTTTGATTGAACATAAGTGGGAGAGAGTGCGGGCTGGGAGGCTAATGCGATGGGGGCGAACAGACATATATGTTTCAAATACAAATTCCCAGTTAGTAAATAGGTGTGGGCATGCGCGTAGACAGGTATCAATATTAGGGGAGAGGTACAGGGATATTTTGGGAGTCGCCACCCCCCACCCCCCCCCCCCCACTCCTTTCCAACAATTAATCAGATGATAGGCTTTGTAGAATTTTCTGAGACCGTTACTCCGGCCTACAAATTTCTTCAATACAAGCTGTCATGACAACTGTTATAACAGTTGTCATGATTCCTCACGACTTTCGCGGCGGACCTGTTTTCTTAGTTGTGTTTGATCGTCCGGAAATGCGATTTAGTAAAGGATTGCATCAAAGCCACTCGTCAGGGGTAACTCGGGTCAGGTGTAATTTTGGGACCTAATCACAGCATTTTCTCTTCTACTCTGCCTACTTTCAATATTAATACAATGGAATAGTTTACCCTGATGTTACAGCCATTGTATTGTCGGTTTTCCTCTGAAAAATCTAACCTCTTCCAATTCTAGAAAAGCTAATACAGCTAATACAAAAGTAAGTTCTGTGATATGCAACGATTTGATCACTTGAATGTTGTGTTTTGCTTCTCTACTGCCCACGCACCTATTCTATTTTAATGTGACTGTATATTTGTGTATGGGGTGGCGTTTACATAAGCCATGCCTCTTCGCCAAACCACATTTCAGTTATGGAAATTAAAATTTATTGTTTAAAAAAGAAAGAAAAGATGATAGAGTCTCAAGTATGTCATAAATTTTTATTAAAGTTCCTCGCATACAGTTGTATATAGAGGTCCTCCGTTTATGGCTAAATTGGGCGTAAAAGTAAAAGGGTTAAAACACTAATTTTGATATCGTGGGCGTTATTCAAACATTGAAAAAACATTCGCAAGGTATGGTAGCAGATAAGTGGGAGAGAGTGTGGAGTGGGAGGCTAACAGACATATTTTTCATTTCCAAATCCCCAATTAGTTAGTATGCCCCGTCAGGCGCATACACAGATATCAATATTAGAGGAGAGGTACAGGGATTTTTTGGAAGTCCAAGCATTATTGCCCCGTTGATGTATCACGAAAGTCAACATTTAGGAAAGGTACAGAGCAGGCGCACCCCCCCCCCCTCCCCGCTTTGGTGAGGTTGGGGAGAAATGTTTCAAAAATTAAACCGATGGAGGCTCTGCCGTGAGCCTTCCAGAGAACATTGAACAATATGCCACCAAATGGCTCGATTTGGAAACATTTTGAGGCAGACAGAAAGTTTCCAAACATTAATTCCCATCAAGTGGTGCGCACCAGGCATGTAGCCTTTATCTATGTTAGGGAGGGGACAAACAATTTTTATACCGCAGGCATATCAAGAAAGTTGAACTTGAAAAGATGTAGAAGTGGTGTTCCTTGTTTAAGTGGGGTTGGTGGTATATGTTTTACAAAATGTGTCCGTTGGAATCCCAGGCCTGTGCCTTCCCCCGAAAATGTTTTGAAACATATGCCCCCAAATGGCTCTATTCAGAGTTTTTTTTTGGAGGCTTGAAAAAGCGTCAGTTTTCAGCAAGCGTGGTATGTCATATTTAATTTCATTAGATGAAGCCACACTCAGATCGTAGAATTCAGGATATTTAGTGAGCGGGTCCTGGGGATATTAGGGGGGACAGGCCCCCCAAGTGCTCCATGGCTACGTCAATGGATCCCTCGCTTTTCTTATGACGTGGGGGTCAAGACTCTGAAGCGTTCAACAAGCAATGATGATGCGCAACCTTGTCCAATGCTTCAAATGTCTCAGGGGTTGGGGTAGCACAGCGAATTTAAAAAAAAATGCATCGGTTTTCGTCCAATCCAAATCACCTAGAGAACAGATATTGTGAGTAACAACAACCAATCGGACTGCTTATAACATGACATAGATTCCTTCCTGGAAGCTAACGCGATTACTGAAACATCGTTTTAGGCCTCCAGGCATGAAGTGTGCTTCATTTGACAGGAGGATGTTTTCACCACGGAAATAACAGTCTTGACTACTCAATAAATACCTCAACACTTGCGTAACTAGCAAAAGGCCGTGAGCTGCTGACTGACAGACCAGCAGTTTACTGAAGCACTTCAAAAAACACAAAATCCCTTCATTGACTACTCAGCCGGCCAGGTAAAAAAAACAGAGATAAAAATTGTTTTTTTTAAAAATTCACTCTGGAAACCCTGTGTTCGGATTGCCAATGTAATCTTACCGTCTCGGGGTTTGTACCGAACTTCACCAAAAACAAAGAAAATGCACAAAAATGACGCATAATTGTACAAATATATACACCCAATTGTGGAGAACTGCAGTCGATGAAAACTAAATGTCGCACGATAGCAGCGAAACGCCGTCCACTAAACGACCCATTTTCGACCAAACCTAACAACATTCAAAATCTGTACAACCGCTTGCCATGCAAACCTTACATCCAGGTCACCCGATCAACCAACACCTGCCATATACCATATGCGTGCGAAAAAATGAGGCCCCAAGCCAAATATTTTCCGCTACACTGTTCGTGCTGCGGAAGAATTGACTGCTCAATAAATACCACAACACTTGCGTGACCAGCAAAAGGCCGTGTGCTGCCAGAAACCTAAAAGAGCAGGCATTACATTAAAGTCGCAGCTGTTGTGTTATTTATTTATTTATTGGTGTTTAAGGTCACATACTTCTGCACAGTGGCTAATCACGACCACAACATGAAGATAAAGTCAAGGTCAGTCAGTCGTTTATACCCCATGTTGCCTGTTTTAGAGAACTCGCACCCCAAGCATTTGTGACTGGGTCCTATTTTACTAGTGAAACATAACTTGTTTACCACAGGAAACAATCTCCCCGGAGTTCCCACGGGGGAACTATTGTGTTATAAGTAAGCGACTTTCAATAGAATCTTGAACGTACCCATCGTTGATATCCGACCTCCAATGCCCATGGCGCTTCCAGCACCTCTCCTGTATGTTAGCACTGGCCGCCACAGAAGAGGCTCCCCTCCCCCGCCCGTAAAGAATGTAAGCCAATATTTATGTTCCCAAAGACAGGTATGAAGCGAGACAGTATGGATTCGCCGACCCGAGAGTAACTGAGCTTTGAATTACCCCTTTACATGCAGTCAATATCGTGTATCTCCACCGTTTGCCTCTTGGATGGAAAGACATCGACGACGGATGGACCTTGGAAATCTCTGGATATCACCCTGTGGTACTGAGGTCCACTCCTGTCTTAGAACATTACGCAAATCACCTAACGTCTGAAGATCATGAAGTCGTACCCAATGGTCCAATTGATCCCAAAAATGCTTGATTGGCGACAAATCTGGAAAGTGGGGGGCAGAAGTTCGATGCTCTGCTCCTCAAGAAAGCCACGACAGATACGCGCCAAATGTCATCGGGCATTGTCTTGCTGGAATAATTGCAATCCGGCGTTAGCGTTGAACAACGGGACAACAACAGCGTTAAGAATTTCGTCCCCATATCGCTGTCCGTTCAGATTGCCATCAATGAAGATCAACTGCGTTCGATGGTGCAAGGAAATTCCTGCCCACACCATTACACTACCTCCGCCGAAACTGTCGCATTCCCGCATTCATTCATCAGAAAACCGTTCTCCTCGTCGGCGATACACTCTTGTCCTACCATCAGCGCTCCGTAGACAAAATCGTGATTCATCACTAAAAAGAACTGTGCTCCAACGCTACTGAGTCAAGCGAACACTCTGACGTACCCATTCCATTCTGATGGCACGATGACGTTGGTTAAGGATTGGTCCGTGATATGGACGACTACTTCGGATGCTGATTTCAGCGAGTCTGTTGCGGACATTTTGTGCACTGATTCTATTGTTAGTTATACTAGGAGTATTTAACGGTTAACCTTGGCATTTTTAAAATGGAAGACAAAAACTAGTGTGTGTTTTCAATAACTCAGCCTCTCAAGCACAACATAACACAAAGAAAATCGTCGGTCACCCATTCAATTTGGCATTCTCGGGTAGCACGTGTTATTTTGAAATTCGTAGCAAGATTGGGTGGACAACAACAAGATGTCATTAAACTCCTTGAACGATTTCTTGTCCACAAACATGCAACATTAGAACTATTATAGTTCATCCTTTATGGTATTTTGTCACATTTGTTTCTATTATACTTTCTTTTTTGAGTCAGAAGCCCAGGTACGCAGACCCTATGCACTGCCTCAGCTTCACGCACAACAGGGTCCCATGTACCCAGTATTTCAGTGCATACACCTGAACTGACAAACACTATTTCACTCACATCCGATTCAGAGGAAAACGAGACCGCAGCCCCGTCACTGTCTTCAGAAGAAACGTTGAAATCACTCAGCATTTCTATTACATTATCCTTGCAACACACCGGACCTCGTCTGGAGGTACCAAACATAAAATCGCTTTCAGTAGGCACCAGACCACATGGAACATCCTTAGTTGGAACATTTTTCGTAAAGTTCATGTAACAAGCAAATCCCTTGGCCGATGCATCACTGTAAACCTGTATGTCAGTGGTCAATCAGATATTTTCTTAGAATTCAACACTGCTACATTTTTTCTCCACATCTCCAACTCTTCGAAAGCCCTTCTAGACACACACAGGAGCATCCCAGTGTACCACCTGTACTATGCATTGATATAACCACTGTGTGTACACTTGCACAAACTTTCCCACAATAAACTGCATGGAAATGATCTGACCTACCATCCGGACTAAAGATCTCGCCGTAACCCCGATGTTTTGAGAATGTAACATCATAAGCATTGTATCCAAACTACGAATAAGATTGTCAATTCCTTGGCCAGTAAACCTTACTGCGCCGATTTCCCAGTCCCAATTCAGACCGAACCACCTTGCACATTACCTTGGAGCCCATTGAAACTTGTTATCTGCAATTGGAAAACCAAGACTTATCAGATCCCTATGAATTAAATCACACAAAGTATTGTCCCCAATGTCGCGATTCGAACCTCCAATCCCATCATCCAAGTTCATTATGATTCTGTAACCCCGGGATCGCCAATATTTTATTACAACCTCTCTCAATAATTTCGAAAATATATGGCCTGCCGTGGCCAACCCAAATGCTAATACAATAACCACATAATCAACTGTACCATTGTTATGTTCCCAAGCAAAGCGTAGAAAACTCCTTTGGGAAGGGTGTATCACGATATGGTGAAAAAAAGCCTTCAACTCGAAAGTAAACAGCCAATCACCAACCTGGAATAAACCTTTAGCCAAATTAGCATCTTCGAATCGAATTTTTTTGAACTTGCATAAACTCGGATTCAAGTGCCTACAATCTAACACAAGTCTCAGCTTTCCTTTCTTATTGAATGCAACTGTCAACGGGTTAACGACAATGGGTATTTCAGCAGAAAAAGATATGAGTAGTATGTAATGTACCTTTGAGGGAACATTTGGATGACCCCGGTGGATGACCCCGGAAGTGACGTCATGTCACGTGACATAGTGGCGCCAAGTTGTGTTGTCATGGTAACCCGCGTGAGCGGCCATGTTGTGACGTCATCCCCATAGTGATACGTGGTGGTAGTACGCATGCGCAGCGCGTGTTGTTAGGGTGATACGAGCTTCCGTCGTCCATTTTGTATACTGGAAGCCGCCATCTTGGTTTCTATGGCAGCACGTGATTGCTATGTTACCAATGGCTTCTAACAAGACAGGGGTATGTTCGGGGGTGTGTTCCTTTGTAGAAGAGTAAATCTGATTACCACAAACAACCCGACAATCCCTCCAAATCACCAAAATCCACCCAAAATCACCGAAATTGACTTTATTTCCCCAATTGATCGCCTTAGCACGTAGTGCTATAGTACCGAGAGGGTGTCGGGGGTGCATTCGACTGAAGTGGAGTAATGTTCTGGCTTAGAATTCTCCCAGAATCCCTTTTTGGATCCCTATCCCATGACGTTTTTCCCTATTAAGAATAGCACGTAGTGCTATAGGACAAATTTACCCAGAATTCTCCGCTTCTATCTATATATGCAATAGTTTACGTCTATCTAGCCATGTTCCTTTGTTCTAGAGTATACTCCAGTAGCGTAGAAGAGCCTATTATTTGGAACAGTTTATCTTATTATTACTATATTTAGCAATTTCTGGTCTATTCTTGTTAGTTCTGACCCTATTCCGTGTACTCTTGTTGTTTCATTTATATAACTAACCAATCAGATTGCTTGATTTCCCATAACCTGTATGCAGGGTTATCTCCCTTGTGTATAACAAAAGCAGCTCCAAAACCAATAAGCTATCGAGCAGTTACTGATAAGTCATTGCTCGAACGACTCGAAGCTCATCGAGCATATGAGCCTTAGAGCAATTGCTCGATCGAGTGACTCGGCATATTGCTCGAATGACTCGAAGTCCGTCGAGCAAATGAGCTATCGAGTAATTGCTCGTTCGAGTGACTCCTCGAACGACTCTTCGACTCATTTCAGTATTTGAGGATACCTGTGGCCCGGCATTGTATTATTTGAGGATACCTATCGAGGATACCTTTTATAGGATACTTATCTGAGGATACTATTACCTATATCACAAGGCATACCTATCCCAAATATCCCTTATAAGCCATCGAGCAGTTACTGAAAAGTCATTGCTCGAATGACTCGAAGCTCGTCGAGCAAATGAGCCTAAGAGCAATTGCTCCATGAGCAATTGCTCGAACGACTCGAAGCTCATCGAGCAAATGAGCTATCGAGTAATTGCTCGTTCGAGTGACTCCTCGAACGACTCTTAGACTCATTTCAGAAAAAAGGGATGCCGAAGGCCATATGTTTTCCAAAAAGGGGTGCCGAAATTGGGGTGCCTTCTGGAGAATCCCGTTTTTGTCAAATGAGCTATCGAGTAATTGCTCGATCGAGTGACTCGACATACTGCTCGAACGACTCGAATCCCATCGAGCAAATGAGCTAACGAGCAATTGCTCGTTCGAGTGACTCCTCGAACGACTCTTAGACTCATTTCAGAAAAATGGATTCCATAGCCATAGCCGTTTTCGAAAAAGGAATTCTTAAAAAAGGGATTCTGTAAAATGGGATTCCTATTCGAGTCCGTAAAATTTGGATTCCGTGTTTTAAGATCGACACTCGAGGGTATGGGAAGGGATTAATAACAACCAATTCAACAATGACTACAAGACTCTGAACAGATACAACCAGTCACTACAAAACAACGAAGTAAAAATAACAAATTGAAAGAATGTCAAACTAGTCGGATTGATCGAACTAGTTGGACAGACTGAACAGATCTGAATTATGAACAGATACAAGACACCTGTTCGAATGAAGTCGTAGTGAACAAAGATCCAATACAGTCAAGATGGATGGGAACAGAACAAAGTGAACAAAGATCCAATGAAGTTATCGAAGTGAATTGACCATAACAAAGTTTTCAACTGAATGAACTATAACCCTTAAATATAACCCAATGTTAACCCCTTAAATTGAACAAACCTGAATGAACCCTTTGAACTGAACAAAGTTTTCAACTGAATGAACTTTACGTAATCAAAACCCCTTTGAAGTCCAGAAAGTTTTTAACTATAACCTAAATGAAGGTATTAACACCCTTGAACTGAATAAATTTTTAAACTTAATAAATTTTAACTGAATGAATTTTTGAACCATAATCCCAATGAAGGTATTAACACCTTTGAACTGAATAAATTTTTAAACTTAATGAAAATATAACGAAGGTGATACGAATTTTTGATCTACAACCTAGTAAACTGAATTCTTCCAATAGGAAAGGGGAATACCCTCGAGTGTCGATCTTAAAACACGGAATCCAAATTTTACGGACTCGAATAGGAATCCCATTTTACAGAATCCCTTTTTTAAGAATTCCTTTTTCGAAAACGGCTATGGCTATGGAATCCCTTTTTCTGAAATGAGTCTAAGAGTCGTTCGAGGAGTCACTCGATCGAGCAATTGCTCGTTAGCTCATTTGCTCGATGGGATTCGAGTCGTTCGAGCAGTATGTCGAGTCACTCGATCGAGCAATTACTCGATAGCTCATTTGACAAAAACGGGATTCTCCAGAAGGCACCCCAATTTCGGCACCCCTTTTTGGAAAACATATGGCCTTCGGCATCCCTTTTTTCTGAAATGAGTCTAAGAGTCGTTCGAGGAGTCACTCGAACGAGCAATTACTCGATAGCTCATTTGCTCGATGAGCTTCGAGTCGTTCGAGCAATTGCTCATGGAGCAATTGCTCTTAGGCTCATTTGCTCGACGAGCTTCGAGTCATTCGAGCAATGACTTTTCAGTAACTGCTCGATGGCTTATAAGGGATATTTGGGATAGGTATGCCTTGTGATATAGGTAATAGTATCCTCAGATAAGTATCCTATAAAAGGTATCCTCGATAGGTATCCTCAAATAATACAATGCCGGGCCATAGGTATCCTCAAATACTGAAATGAGTCGAAGAGTCGTTCGAGGAGTCACTTGAACGAGCAATTACTCGATAGCTCATTTGCTCGACGGACTTCGAGTCATTCGAGCAATATGCCGAGTCACTCGATCGAGCAATTGCTCTAAGGCTCATATGCTCGATGAGCTTCGAGTCGTTCGAGCAATGACTTATCAGTAACTGCTCGATAGCTTATTGGTTTTGGGGCTGCTTTTGTTATACACAAGGGAGATAACCCTGCATACAGGTTATGGGAAATCAAGCAATCTGATTGGTTAGTTATATAAATGAAACAACAAGAGTACACGGAATAGGGTCAGAACTAACAAGAATAGACCAGAAATTGCTAAATATAGTAATAATAAGATAAACTGTTCCAAATAATAGGCTCTTCTACGCTACTGGAGTATACTCTAGAACAAAGGAACATGGCTAGATAGACGTAAACTATTGCATATATAGATAGAAGCGGAGAATTCTGGGTAAATTTGTCCTATAGCACTACGTGCTATTCTTAATAGGGAAAAACGTCATGGGATAGGGATCCAAAAAGGGATTCTGGGAGAATTCTAAGCCAGAACATTACTCCACTTCAGTCGAATGCACCCCCGACACCCTCTCGGTACTATAGCACTACGTGCTAAGGCGATCAATTGGGGAAATAAAGTCAATTTCGGTGATTTTGGGTGGATTTTGGTGATTTGGAGGGATTGTCGGGTTGTTTGTGGTAATCAGATTTACTCTTCTACAAAGGAACACACCCCCGAACATACCCCTGTCTTGTTAGAAGCCATTGGTAACATAGCAATCACGTGCTGCCATAGAAACCAAGATGGCGGCTTCCAGTATACAAAATGGACGACGGAAGCTCGTATCACCCTAACAACACGCGCTGCGCATGCGTACTACCACCATGTATCACTATGGGGATGACGTCACAACATGGCCGCTCACGCGGGTTACCATGACAACACAACTTGGCGCCACTATGTCACGTGACATGACGTCACTTCCGGGGTCATCCACCGGGGTCATCCAAATGTTCCCTCAAAGGTACATTACATACTACTGATATGCAATCAATGGCAAGTAACAGATCAATTTCCTCTTTGGCAAAAGACGCGTTCTCTGTCGCAGACTTGTTATTTTTCAGTAACACACCTCTGGGCCGTTCTTTGAATGGTACTATATAACCACATTTGACAATTTCTGAAACAGCGTATCGCTGAAAAGCTTTATAAACCTTCCCACGGGCGAAATGGCCGTTATGATTTCTGAGTCAAAACCCCTAATGTTCTTATCGAGACGTTCATTCGGCCCAGTATCAATGCATAGACCAGCTTCCATAGAAAAAGAACTGGGTTCTTTATAATCATCAATGGCCCGACTGTGTATCGTTTACACAAAGAGGAGACAAATCAAAATTATCTGATTGAATACTTAGCTTTTATTATTATTGCTCTGGAATGTGGCAACAGGTTGTATCAGTCCTTGCAAAGTAGGACACTCCGTTCGTCAATGTCCAAATTTGCCGAAAAACTCTCTCAGTATCTGCCGGAGGATGACTGGAACCGCCTACATGCACATTAGTGAAAGATGCCCATCTCCTCTGGGCCTTGCGACGTTTATATGACTGGGCTATCGACTTAGTCGCTCCCTGCCCTTCCCGATACAGTCGACGCTCATCGTCAGAATCCTCAGATAAAACATTCGTCTCATACTCCTGAACCATAGCACAACCACCTTCCGTACAATCAGCAACTTTTACCAACTTCTGTCTGTCACGCTATTTGAGGCCAAGAGTTGGGATTACAACTTTATTTGTTTACATAATTTAACTTGGACTAAAGTATACACACAAGTCCTAAGAGTTGACACAAAAACGAATCACAGTAATATGGCGAAGATTACTGGCGAAATCTACGGGAGCCTTCGATTAAATAATATTTATTTGCTTGATTCACGCTATCTGGTAAATGGTCAATTAGAAATAATGCGATCAACTTAACCCCTAATTAGCTAGAATGTTGTTTCGCGTTTTCGAAGCAGATGTACACGTGGGGAACATGGCAGCGATTTTCTCTTTATGGTTACACAAAACTAATTTATCATCCTGTCCATCATGGATTTGAATTAGCGATTGTTCACGGGTAATTTGAACGTAAATAGCTTAATCGTGTTCTGGCCGTTTGATACAATCATTAAAATGTCTAGTTGTTTCAAAAGAGGCATACCTTACCAAGCCAGGAGAGCTCCGTGATATGTTGCCAGACATCACAGAAGACGAGCTCATAATAATAAAAGTGTCCACAAAATGTCAAGCAAGTGTAACTTAAACAAAATACGCATTAATATCTCTATCCATATCGAATTACAAAGCATTCGTTAATCAGAATTAATATGTTTAAACTTTGCGTTCCGACTGTATATAGAGTGAAGCAGAATTCTGAGGGGCAGTTGGCCTGAGGGCACCCAGAGAAAGTTCGTGTTTAGCCTTGGTCGTTGAGGGTCATAGGTACCGAGACTGAAAGTCCGCGTATTGCCGAAACCCTGTGAGGACTGTCAGGAACCGATGGTAGTTTGTTAACGGTTGCGAACCGCAGTGGCATAGTAGCCAAAGAAGTAAAAGTTGTAACGTTGAGGTCTAGAAACCGTATTAAGAGCTTGAGTAAGCGCTTGAATAGCTCGCGAGATAAAATAGTTTTAGGTGGTGCGAGAATTGGTGATGTTGAGAACACTTTGCAGAATATTTTTATGTAAGCTTTGTTAAGTATATATCTGAAGGTGAAGAATAACTTAACCCAGTGAGATCCAAGAAAGGCGCAAAGTGATCGTGAACTGTGGTAGACGCCGATTGAATTGTGATTGAACTGTGAGAACGCTGATAGAGTCACACAAGCAGAACATTATATGTGTTAAGCCCGAATGACTGTGAAGTTAACCCTGCGAGGAGGAAGCAACTAGAAGTGAATATACACTATGTATGTATCACAAACCGTGCGAAAATGAAGATGATGTGAGGTTGATCCAGCGGACACAGCTAGCCGTGGGAGACGTCGAGGGACCCAAAGAATAAACTTTCATCCGCGTAATTAGTGTATTCTTTTGTGAGGAAACAAATTACTTCGTACATGTAAATAAATAATATTTTCAGTGAATTATCGTTGATCACCCTTTGGCGTTGTAAGCCACACACAAGCACCTTCAGGAATCCTAAGAGTCCCAAGCGGACAGGGCATTGATAAGGTGGCAAGGTTTACATTCGAACTAGAGTTCAGACGACAGTCACTGGCTGTCGGCTGAGCACTGATAAGAACATAAGTTTTCCTCCATCATCTCGAACATCAATTTAACCCCAGTAATTCTGAGACACTGTCTCTGCTCAACTAATTCAATAATCCCTAGCTTTCGCCACATATTCAGAGACAGAAGAAATCTCCCTTAAATTGCTGTCGGCTTCTTTGAATTCTTACAAATCTTTAACACCATTATTATATTGCTGCTCGTTGCCATTTTGCCGGAATTTGTAAGTGTCGACCTTCAAATGCTCTACTTTGGCAAGCTGCACATCCGATAGTTCCTTCTGAGAAATCTTGATTTGTTTTTCGAAATTTGAAAATCGACTTGAAAGTACCTTGATCTAACTTTTGCAATAAACAATCTTGAGAATACGAAACTGCTTTTTGAACTTGTTGTGAAACTAAACAGAAAGAAAACACGAGAGCAGCGAAACGCCAGAGTGTTTGCCGTCCACAAAATGACCCAGTTTCGATGAACCTAACAACATTCAACATTCGTACTACTCGCTTGCCATGCATGCCTTGCATCAGCGACCACCCAATTAACCTACACCTGCCATATGCGGTCGAAAAAATGAGTCTCTGAGACATATATTTTCCGCTACATAATATCTGCCGCCGGAAAATTTGATTACTGTTGCGAAATCTTCCAATTCCAAATAAAATGTCTGGTCGAGATCTTAAATGGTCAATTCAAACAATACTTGTAGATTAAATTTAACATCTTGTGCGCTGCTGGCGGATATTTCTGCGCAGAACACGGAACCTCTATTAAAATAAGTTTAATTTGACTTCCTAATCGTTCCTAGAGAGGTTAGACTGGTGATCCTGTATTGTTTCCAGCACATCATCTGTGATAAATTTCATGTCAATTCAACATATCTATTATTTTCATACAGAAAAATATTTTCAAAACATGTCCAGATATATTTAGTGTTTCATTAATTAAAATGTTGATGATGATTTTCATTACCTGGTAAGGCGGCGTCACACATCCGATTTTTGATACGTTAGTCGTTTACGCCATCAGATTGAAAAGAAAACTATAGCTTTCCGTTGGAGTGATCAAACCTACGTGTACGATAAAAACAATTCGTATACGTCTTACCCGTCAGTCCGAATCAGACCGAATAAAATGGAACATGCTCCCTATTTTGAAGGTCAAGTTTAAAAGTACCAAAAAAACACATACGTATGCATGTACTACGTCATTTATCAGATTACTGGAAGTGTTGTTCGAAAGGTAGGTGGGCATCTTTGTTACTCGGGTCTTATATTTTCCCCAGTACGGTAGTCAACGTATGAATATTGTATAGATGATCAATTTTCAAGTGGTATAACGTCTGGGTCACTGCCGCCCCCAATATTTCATTTTTTTTCATTCAAACTTTTATTGAAAATTAAGATAATTTTACAAATTCATAAAATTCACAACCTCCCCCCCCCCCCCCCACATCGCCCCCGCAATATAACAATTTCTAGACACTCCCCCCCCCCCCCCCCCCCCAAGTTAATGATATTTCTGTTTATGCGTGCTCATTACTGTGAACTTTGACGCCATGGCAACGCACATATAGTGTAACCATACATACGAGAAATACGTGTACGATTGACGGCCTAGAAAATCGTATGCGATGGTGTGACCGCCGTCTAACCGCTTGCGTGGACATCACTGCCCAAGCGTAGATTACGACCAGTCCTCGGAGACTGTAGTGTAACTAATTTAATTCATATATTTTTCTGTATAAAAAAATCAGAAATTATGCAACATTCGACCCCGGGACAACGAACGTACCGTTCGCAGTTCCGCGTCAGTTGTTAGTTTTGGGAAACTTCCAAAGACAATATGGGGTATATCTTAATCACGCTACACATCACGCGTTTGGGCCCTTGATAAATTTCCCATCTCGGGCACAAGTACATTTATCGATGTCCTCATCTATGGTGGGATGAAGGGTGCCCCGAAATACTAACTCTGAGCTTTCAATTTGGTGTGTAAGTTTTTTCTTTCATTCCCTTTCACATGTTAATCTTTTAAACCCTATCGGCCCTTTTTCGGCCAGAAACATGATCCGTCATTACGTCATTAAATATGATGCCTGCTCAGTAAATGTGTGAGGTAGACCAATCAATATTTTCAACGTGCAGCCCAGGGGCTGCACGTTGAAAAGATTGATTGTCTACCCCAAATAATGAATATGGACACTTTCAACTGCTGTCATTGAACTAGCCTGGAAGATAGATACCACGAGAGTTCAAAGGGTTAAACTTGATAATTTTACAATTTTTTTTTTTATTTGTCAATAGTTTAGAGTACCAATTCTAATAGAAAAGAAAAATATTAAATCACTGGACGTATGGTGAAGGAGGGGGAAAAAGGGAAAACTACACCCCTACGGCTAACAATCTACTATTTTCCATTTCAAACTCCATTATGTTCGAATCAGAACATAATATAGGGTCTATTTAATTATTCATTCAAAACAAGAGGCCGCGGCCAAACAATCTATTACTATTTCTCCTGTAGCGGTCGAGGTATAAAGGCCACTTACCAACCAGCCTGGTTGGTCCGGATCTCTTAGTCTCGCGGTAAATCGGTCGCTTCGTGTGCTCGAGGTCGACGGTTCGAACCCCGGCTCCCGCACTTATCTCTCCCCCTGTTACATTTGGGGGCTCGTCCGATCCTCAGCAGTAGGTGGCACTGCGGGTGTTTCGACCGCTCTGAGGGGAGGGAGGAACCTGGGTGAGATTCACATGTGGTGAGTCTCAAAAGAAAGGGAGAGTAGTGTAGCGGTCGAGGTATAAAGGCCATTTACTGACCAGCCTGGTTGGTCTGGATCTCTTAGTCTCGTGGTAAATCGGTCGCTCTGTGTGCTAGAGGTCGACGGTTCGAACCCCGGCTCCCGCACTTATCTCTCCTCCTGCTACACTCCAAAAACAGCTACAAATCGTTCTATGATGATGTCATAGTGAATTATTTTCCAAATATGTCATCGTCCTCACAGTGAACAATCGAAACAGCTAATACGGCTCACCTGAGATTAATTTTAAAATTACATTAATAATGCCGGCCGGTGCGAATTAGCTAACCCAGTAAATATTCAACAGATACTGTTACGTACTTTTGGAAACTCCTTGTCGAATGAATAAAAATCACTGAAATGAATTTTTTATGCAACCGACAAAGAGATTCGCATACGGAAATTGGTTAGCTCGTGCCACCTGTGAGACCGCGACCCGGTAAAACGATATAAATTATTGCAAAAACAATTGTGTTGATGAGAGTGACTGGGGTCAGAACGATCACCCCACCCCCTACATATTTTCATTATAAATCTGATAATATCAATGCAGTTTATCGCCATGCCCCCAGAAACAAATTTGCATTAGAAGACCACATCACATACAAGTGATATCATAAAATTAAAAATGCTGGCTATGATGACTAGAGATTTCTGAGCTTAAAATTACTTATTTTAATGTTCTTATTCTTTAAACCTTTACCCAATGTAACGGCCAAACCGGCCAGCGCTATTTATGAAAATCACCATACAATTATCATTATTTATTTTTGTCTCAAAAACATAGGTTATGTCCCCTCTTTGTAACGAGCTCGTTTCAATGATGCGCCACCTTAATTCAGAAACTCAGTTTATTTATTTGTGTTTTTAAAGTCACATACTTATGCACAATGTCTAATCGTGACCGTGGCAGTTTTACGGGTGGAGGAAGCCAGAGTACCTGAAGAGAACCGCCGAGCATAGACGAGCAACTGTCAGGTCCTCAACATTCTAACTCTGTTCAAGCTCCGCTCAAGCAGGGTTACAGAGGTTAAAGACACGTGCACCATCGGCGTGCAGTACGCCCTAGTACACGGCGTTATCGTGCAACCATGTAGGCAACCGGGATAAGGTACCTTGCCCATGGACCGAACGCGGATCGAACTCGGGACCTCAGTTGTCACAGCACATCTGATTTCACCTCATCGAACGTCGCGTGTTTACCTAGCGCGAAAACCATATTCTTGCGGATCAGACAGTAACATAATGGTCTAGTAAGGTATAGGGCTGGATTCCGGACCGCACACTCCTGCTGTATTAGTACCTAGACTGGTTAAACTGGTGCTGACGGTCAAATACGGGCCAGAGAGCATTGTAACGTGTCAGATTATTGCCAGTTCGGGATACAACGTTCATTTTTTCGACTTTAACTTGTAATTTAACATGTGAAATAACGAATAGATCAGTTCTGGGAACATGTTTTTCCCACATTTGAAGATCCAAGTCATTTCTGAAAGGAGACGCCTGTACATTACGAGTCAGGGCATACGGATACAAAATGTGGCGTTACTTCATTAGTAATAAAATCAGTGTATGGATAACAATTTTTTAAATGACAACGTACGATAAATGGAATTTTTGTCATTTGGTTATCGGGGTGGTCATTTCAGCGAATTGATGTTTTTCAGGTGTTTCACAAGTGAAGCGCAAGTGAAATAGGGGAAATCTCCAACAAGTAGAAATGGGTGGTATTGGAATTTTGAGTTCGATACCGGTTTCGGTATCTTGGGGGTGGGTATACCCCGGTAACGGTTCGGTATCCGGTATCTGACTTCACTGGGATTTGCTGATCGTACCAAAGGGGAATTTACATCAGGAAAATATAGAGAATAAGTTGTTCTTGTACCATTCTACCACAGCACCACAAATGTCACTTCAATGAGCTGAATATCCACATTCTTTAAAGGCCTATATCAGGCTTTTGCGAACAACTCAGAACATGTGCCTTTTACATCCACCATTAGGAGGTCCTGCTGACTATAGACAAACACATAGAAGGTGATTTCTAGTCAAGTCTTGGCTGCCTCAATAGGCAGCCAAGACCTGACTAGAAATCATTGCTAAGTAACTGGGCATGTAAAGGTTGTAGTCTAGTGTGAATTCAGAACAAAGGGTCAGGTCTTTAAGGATTATCAAAACTGAAAAGCAAATCAGTCATTTCTTTCATGAAAATGAAAAATTAAACTGCTATCAGGCCTCAAAAAGGCGTTATAAATAGAAAATGTAGGAATATTTGAAAATGCAGATAGTTTCGGTATTCAATGATTGGTACGGTTTTTTTTTGGTATCCCCCTGATATCGGCATCGGTTCGGTTTTTTTGGTATCTCCATGATTATCGGTATCGGTTCGTTTTATCAGTATAGTGCACATCTCCAGCAACAAGGACGTTTGATTGCTGTCCCTGTACCCCACTCTCATTGTTTTCTGTCTTACTATTCCAAAGCGTTCACTACTCCTAAGCGTTTGGCTATCGGGGCTATCCGACGAGCCAGAACTGATTAGCTGACTACCGCGATGTTAAGGCGCCATTACTGGTAGTCATCTGATAAAATGAAAGGTGCAGTGGATTTCTGATGAATCGGATTTGATTATGAACCGGGCAGAGGCGGACTGGCCGTATGTTCCATCGGGTAATTTCCCGGTGCCCCCTTATTGAGAGCCACCCAGGCCCCCAAAATTTACGAAGATCAACACTTGTAGACGCATGAAATTTCGTGAAAATGACCAAAAGGCGAAATGTCGGTTAACCGAAACGCCCTTTATGTGGACTACCATTGGCAGTCCACAAAGAGGGCATCTCGATATACCAGAGGTATAGTCTGCCATTAGAGGTCAGGTGCAAGGGAAAAAATAACTACAATTTTCGCCCATTGGGCCGAACTATGATCGACCTGGTGAGTCCGGGCCCGCTTTGCTGGAACCAAATGAGCGACAAAGATGATTCGAAAGTGCCATCGAAAATGTCCTCTATGTGATCGCTCAGATGCAGTTCGAAAAATCAAAATTTTGTCCGGGTCCGGAGCCTTCTTGGCACGTTTCCGGGCAACTTTTTTGACCTAGTCCACCACTGGAACTGAGTTACTGAAAATCGATTTAAGCCAAGGTTTATCGAGGCTCAGATCGATTTTAATGAACGAGGTTCAGAAATTTCATATCAATCATGATGTATTTGAGATCCTTTCTATCAAATATATACAGATTACCATGATAATGTGCATGTCTTGTGATTTGTATCAGATTCGAGGTGGACACCACCGAGAATCTGATGAAAATCACAGGACATGCACATTATCATGATAATTCATTTATCTAACAATTCTGTCACATAAACAGATTAAATCTTAACCCTTTACCCAACGTAACGGCCAAACCGGCCAACGCTATTCTCAAAAATCGCCAATTAATTGTCATTATTTTTTTCATTTTTTGTCTCAAAAATATAGGTTATGACCCCTCGTTGGAACGATCTCCTCGAGCTCGTTCCAATGAGTGGTCATAACCTATGTTTTTGAGACCAGAAATGAAAAAAAAATAGTTATTCAAGAATTCTTTTAGCAAGTGTAGTCTGCTTTTCATGTTAAGTAAAGGGTTAAATTATTTTTGAACATTTTTGGGACATAATGTTCGGTCGATCACTGAAACACACATAGAATATATCCATGTGCCTGTTATGATAGCCCGTATCGCTGCCGGAAACGAGTCGTCTTTTTGATACGGAATCAGAATGAGTCGTCTATATGATATGGAATCAGAATGAGTCGTCTACATGATATGGAATCAGAATGAGTCGTCTATATGATATGGAATCAGAATGAGTCGTCTATATGATATGGAATCAGAATGAGTCGTCTATATGATATGGAATCAGAATGAGTCTTCTATATGATATGGAATCAGAATGAGTCGTCTATATGATAGGGAATTAGAATGAGTCGTCTATATGATATGGAATCAGAATGAGTCTTCTATATGATATGGAATCAGAATGAGTCGTCTATATGATAGGGAATCAGAATGAGTCGTCTATATGATAGGGAATTAGAATGAGTCTTCTATATGATATGGAATCAGAATGAGTCGTCTATATGATAGGGAATTAGAATGAGTCGTCTATATGATATGGAATCAGAATGAGTCTTCTATATGATAGGGAATCAGAATGAGTCGTCTATATGATAGGGAATCAGAATGAGTCGTCTACATGATATGGAATCAGAATGAGTCGTCTATATGATATGGAATCAGAATGAGTCTTCTATATGATATGGAATCAGAATGAGACGTCTACATGATATGAAATCAGAATGAGTCGTCTATATGATATGGAATCAGAATGTGTCGTCTATATGATATGGAATCAGAATGAGTCGTCTACATGATATGGAATCAGAATGAGTCGTCTATATGATATGGAATCAGAATGAGTCGTCTATATGATATGGAATCAGAATGAGTCTTCTGTATGATAGGGAATCAGAATGAGTCGTCTATATGATATGGAATCCGAATGAGTCTTCTATATGATAGGGAATCAGAATGAGTCGTCTATATGATAGGGATTCGGAACACATTATGTGATACGTACCTTTTCTCGTGGTTTTCAGGCCAAAATCAATATGATTGTTAAGCCGGGGACACACTAGGCGATTTTGTACGCCCGATCCATTTTCGCTTGCGTAATCGTGTAGTGTGTCTGATTGTGCGACGCCGAACTTTGCTAGCGAACACGTACGCCCGACCAATCGGCCGTATTCAACATGCTGAATATTGGCGATCAATTTCGGCCGGATTTTTATCGGTGGCGTAGAGATCGGCCAGTGTGCCCACCTCGGCGACAGCAGATCGGATGCGTATATTGACAGCAGCCAATCACTGTACGCCTACAAGTCACATGATTGTTGTATATACCCCACATTTTCCCGACGCAGTATCCAGTCGCGGCACCACCACCTACGCCTTTCCCACAAAATTCGCCTCCGTCTCCTTCTAGCTAAAAGCACGTAAATTGCTGCTGCTGCTGCAATTTTCTTCCTGTACTACGACTTGCTGGCCGCCATTTTATGATCACATGACAAGAGTAAAAAGGTGTCACATGACAAGAGGAGACGTCGCTGTCGTACTGTTATCCGGCAAGTGTGTCCACTCAATCGTTGAACTCACTGCCGGACAAAAATCGACGGCGTAAAAAATCTTTGTCGACAGCTATAAAAAATCGCCTAGTGTGTCCCCGGCTTTTGATAAAATGTATTATATTTTACCTAACGTAACTGATAACCGCTGTTTATAAAATTCGACAACAAAAATTTTATACTTTTCAATTTTTACCCTGCAAACATAGTTATCAACTCACTGGAATGAACATGTATAGCTCCTCCCAACGAAATGGCCATAAGCAAATGTCGGCTGCTGGTCGTTATGGATAAACAGTTAATGAAATGTAGGAGAAGAGTAAATCAATTCTACTTTGAAATCAACTCACAATGTTACAACGTCATGTTGACCTCTGACGTCACACCCTTATCAGATGCATTGTGAACAATATGTCCGTAATAAGCATGAATTTGTGATAAAATTCTGTTTTACTCACCGACGGAGAAAGGAATCAGATTTTCCGTCCTTGTTATTGACATGTTTCCATCTAAAAATCGAGACGGATTGAATGTTTCTGGATTGTCCCATAAATCATCGTCCATTAAAACTGATTCCAGGTGCGGCATCACCATTGCAGATGTGGGTATTCTGTATCCTTTGTATTCTGTATCCCTTTTTACTGTATGAGGACCACCAAAGGGAGCTATGTGACTCCGTCGAAATATTTCAAAGATAGTTGCCCCTACGAATGTGAGGTTAGGTTTGTCAGATAAATCTGGTAATCGGCTGAGAGGAACGACTTTTTGCAAGTCATCAGATAATTTGGCCTGAATGTCTGGGTGACGTAGCAGAAACATCAATCCGAATCTGAGGGAGGTTGTTGTGGTTTCTGTTCCAGCACCGAATAAGTCGTGCATAATGTGTATTAATTCATCTTCTGAAATAAGATTGAGAATGTAACATTTTTTTACAAACTTGTAAGGTAAATGAAAAGTCATTTTCTCTCACGAGGGTATCGACCTAGCATCCCATAACCCTTGACCTTGACCTTGCCGCTACCAACTTCAAACTCGATAGGGTTCTTTCCCGTGTATGATAACTTCAATAAGTTTATCAAGTTCTGTCTGGTATGATTCTACAGCAACTTTAGCTCTAAAGGCTGTTTCAATTGTACATCGAGTGGTGCCGTACACCTCATGACTTGTTCGAAGTGTCCCGATATGTTTTACATAGGAGAAACGTGACAGCCCTTTGCCGGAGTGTTACTGGACATCTCCAGGACATTCGAGCCCGCAACTTTGGGCTTCCAGTCGCGGTCCTCTTTAATAAACCCGGACATTTGGTGTCTTATATAAGACTTCAGGTGTTGAGAGGTGATTTACATAATTTGTCAGAAGGAAGAATCATCGCCAAACAGAAATTTATTCATGAATGCCATGCTGTCGGTGGTGGCATTAATAGTGACATTGGATTTATGGCATCGTGGCTTGATTGAACCCTTTCCAAACAGACGTCATGTACGTTACGACGTCTCTGAGTAGCTATGTGTTCTAACGAACATTGTGTGAATTGTATTGCTTTGAACCTGATGATGGCGCAAGCCGAAATCCAGTTCTACATAAATAACTCATGGTTATATTGAGGTGTTCGTAGTTATACCACTATACTATATATACATACGCGATGAAGGTATATTAGCATGCAATAAAGCCCAAGAAAACTTTCAAAGAAAACTATTCCGAACAGAGATAGGTCTTGAACTAATAGCAACTGTTTTGGACAATAACACTTTTTCATTCAAATGAAGACATTATTTACAAACTGACGGCATTGCAATTAGTTCTCGATTAGGAATGAATTATGCGTGCACGTATATGGGTGAATGAGAAGAAAACTGCCAAATGCATCGAAGTTACACCCCCTTGAACAGGTACGGTACGTTGATGATATCTGGGGAATATGGGCACATGGTTTGGAGTCTCTGAATCAATATCATTCGTTGGCAAATACGATACACCCAAAAATACAAGTTGATTTAAGGTGGTCTGAAAATAGGATAGAATTCTTAGACACAGTCGTCAAAATTGAAGACAGATTTCTTAAAACCGGTTTATATCTAAAACCCACGGACGCGCATCAATATTTGCATGCCAAATCGGATCACCCAAAGAACAACACCTATACGCCAGAGATTACGACGAAGAATTTGTAAGCGAACAGCTAAAAAAGGTCAACAAAATCGAGCCGAAACAGTTACTTGAAAAACGATCAAACAGAAAAACTGACGAAAGAGTCCCGTTTGTGGTCACTTATTCGCGACGCCTCCCCGACATCGGGAAAATAACCCGGAAGCGGCTGCCCATTTTACACTGATCAAAACGCATGAAGTTGGCATTCGAAAAACCTTCCCTGATTTCGTACAAAATACTGAAACACTTGGAGAACATTAGTGTCCATAGTAAACATAGTAAAATGTTCAACAATCAAGGGACGGGATCTGATAGATGCGAGAGAAACTATGCAATGTGTGGATTTGTGCTCCAAACAAAACAATTCGCGTCAAGAACGGAACGGCCTACTACACAGGCAAGAAAATTACCTGCAAGTCCAGGAAGGTGGTTTATGGGATTCATTCTCTGCGACCACTATAATGATGTTGTGTACGTGGGAGAGACGTGGACAAAATTGTATGCAAAACCACCTGAGTAGAATAAAACTTGACGTTTTGAGTGATCCGATACCGCATCATTTTCTGACCGAAAACCAGAGTATAAACAATTTTAAGATTGTTGGAATTGAACAAATTAACCATCAAAATACAGCCTACAGGATGGATCGTGAAACATTTTAGATTAACAAACTCCAAACACTAACAATAATAGTTTTAAAGCCTAGAAACCACACACGGTGCTCAGTGGCTGTACAATAATTGCATACATATATATACGCACATACACATACACTCTCTCACAGATACATTGATACATGGATCACTATTATCATTTATTGGTGCCCAACGCCACATCAGCAACCGAGGCTATATCGTGGCGATAAGCGACAGAACCTAAAAGAAAAAAGGTATTGAATTAAAACAAAATAACAAACGAAACAAAACAAACTACAACTTCACCAAAACAAGTATGTGAGTGTAACTTGACGAGTAACGAGGCAATCCTCAGTGACTCAGTCACACCCACGCACCTGGTAAGGTCAGTTTATGACCAAAATTAAAAGATCTCTGAAGGAAATGCCTTTCGAAAAAGGTAGGTTTAGTACCATACTTGAATGATTCAAGTGATTTACTATTTTTTATGTCGATTGGAATATAATTCCAAAGCCTTGGGCCAGCAACTGCAAAGACCCTACCACCAGCACTAGTAAATTTAGATACGGGCTGAACCAGATTGAGTTAACCTGATGACCTAAGAGACCTCGGTGGTTTGAAGTTGGTAAGCAGATCGGACAGGTAGGATGGTGCAGATCCCGCGATACACTTAAACACCAAAAGGACAATTTTAAATTGAATTCTTTGCTTAACGGGTAGCCAGGGTAACTCAGAGAGTACTGGTGTTATATGGCAGTACTTTTGAGTCCTGATTATGACCCGTGTAGAACAATTTTGGATGTGTTGTAGCTTTTCAAGAAAAGATGTTTTAGAGCCAATCAGAAGAGAGTTGCAGTAGTCGAGGCGACTGGTAACAAAGGCGTGGACAAGCTGTTGTGACGTCTGTGCAGCAATGAAGGATCGAATTTTGCTAATATTTCTAAGATGAAAAAATGCACTGCGAGAGACATGTTTGATATGTTCATTAACGGCCAAAGCTTTATCCATGACATAATCTAAGTTTCGAACACAGCTACTGGGTTTTATCGCAGAACCTCCAATATCGAGGGACATTTTGGATATTTTTGAAAGTTGATGAGGTAGACCTATATATATCACTTCTGTCTTGTGACTTGTCATCGTTCAATTTAAGAAAGTTTTTAGTCATGCCTTGATGTCTGAAATACAAAGTTCAATCTTACTGCATGCTTCAGCCTCAAAGGTGTGAGTAAAACTAATATACAGCTGTGTGTCATCTGCGTAAAAATGAAAGTCAAGGCCATGGCTTCGGATAATGTCACCGAGAGGTAAGTCATAGACAGTGTACAATAGGGGACTCAACACCGATCCTTGAGGGAGCCAAAACGCAATGTGACCTTGTCTGACGACTCACCGCCTATAAGGACACTCTGTATGCGACCATTAAGGTACGGCGAAAACCAATTAAGTGCTCGGTCAGTAAGACCTTTTCTCACTGCCAGTCTTTCAATAAGTATATTATGATCTATGGTGTCAAAGGCAACACATGTTAGGTTGTGCCTGTCCGTGGACAGGGGGATATCATTTTGGACCTTAGAAGCGCCTTTTCTGTACTGCAATTAGATCGATATGTAGATTGGTTAACTTCGGATAGGCCGTGGGCTGCCAAATGAGAATTCAGCTGAGAAGCCACCGCACGCTCAATAATCTTTGATAGGAATGGAAGATTAGAGACCGGTCGGTTGTTTTTCAGAACCTTTGGGTCAAGTGTTCGCTTTTTGAGAAGAGGGTTTACTAAAGCGTGTTTCATGCTTGTCGGAAAGATGCCAGAGTGGAGGGAGGCATAGACCAGTTTCAAGATCGGTGTAGTTAACTCCGAAAAACCAAGTTGGAATGATATCTAGCATGCATTGCTTAGATGGTGCCTTGGATATTAACCTCTGGATATCTGTTGTAGCCAAAGGTTTGAATTGGGACATCTGTGCAACAGCTTTAACACAGGTGCATGGCACGTCGGCCATCTGTCGAAGATCGGATTGTGAGCTTGTATCAAGCGAAGCTCTGATAGTCTCATTTTTTTCAGAAAAGAAAGAAGAAAATCTATTCGCAAGGTCTTTGACTGGCGAATGCTCTGGGAGTACGGTTGTCTTTTGACGATACATAAGCTTCTCAAGAACGACAGACAGCGCATTATGGGAATTAACATTAGCTGACAATAAGTCCGAAAAGTATTTCTGTTTCGCGGATTTGACCAGTTTGTTAACAACATTTCGCTGGTTGACAAACATCTCTCTGTGAACACATAGTTTCGCTTGCCGCCACTGAAGCTCTAATTTGCTTCGTAAATCTTTTGCGCGTCTAATCTCATCACTGAACCACTGTGATCAAGGGTGTACGTAAAAGTACGTGTTTGCTTAGGCGCAAACTTGTCAATAAGCTCTTGAAGTGAGCCAGTGAGGATGTATTCAATGCTGTCAACAGTTTAGTGACGGAAGACGAAGCAACAGCATCCGCAAACTTAGCAAGGTCAGTACTTCGGTACTTGAGGTATGTAACTTTCTTCCGGACAAGGGAGTGACGAGGAAGTGCCAAATCAAAGATAATCATAAAATGGTCAGAGATTGCAGGATCAACAATTAATACATTTTTAACAAGATCAGCATCGGATTCTCTGGTGATCAGCAGATCTAATGTGTGGCCCTCTTTATGGGTAGTGCCACGAACATGTTGGCGTAAATTCATTGAATTGATAAGATCACGTAGTTCAGAAGAATCACTAGAAGTTGTCTTCACCATATTGAAATGAAATCACCTGGAATGATGAATTTTCCTGGCAGCGCAGTAATGCTTCCTTGGAAGTCTTGGAATTCGCGAATGAACTGGTTGACAGTGAATTTGTTTTTGGAGCTCTGTGGGGGTCGATAAATGACAATGAGGTGGACTGAGTGTGAGTCGATTGTTACAATGGTGTCAATGCACTCGAATATAACCCAAGTCTGAGATGCCTTACGCTTAACCTTCACAGTGTTATCACAGATTACACCCACACCTCCACCTCTCTGTGACTTCCTGGGATTGTATGTAAGAATCTTGCCGTTGGCAATGATCTCACCGACAGTCAATGTGTCGTCTGTAGTTAACCATGTTTCAGTTATCATGGATATTGAAATATTGTTATCGACGATTGTGTCGAGTAAGCTTGCAGTTTTGTTCACTATCGAACGAGCATTCACTAGGCACAACTTGAGATCGTTAGATTTGGAATTGGTCATGACTAAGTTAATAGGGATAAGATTTTGAAATTTACAGTTTTGGATTTAAATTGTTTAAACTGTCGTCGTTTGCCGCATTTATTTCGTCTCTTGCGAAGTATGCCAAAAGATTTAATATTATTTATCATATCATCACTGAGGAGAAGAAAGGGGTTGTAAGTCTCTAGATCACAGTTCTCGAATGATGGTTTTAATGCACGCATTTCCGCATTTTGAACCGAGAAAATATGTGATTTCGGGTGACGAGTGCAGTGGTCATTCTGTGTGTTGTGCAGAAATATTGTCGTTCAACAACAACGCAAGCGCAGACAATGCAACTATTGTTTGTATTGAAAACGATGGAGTGGGCGATGCTCAGCGTCTCTGTATAGATTGAAGGTGAAAAAAGATATATTAAGAGTGCATACAAATCAAAATAAATGTAAACAAAGTTTTTTTTTCCTGATATTCTTGGTAGCATTCCGAACATCATATGTAGAAATAATTCCTGAAAACGATCTTGAAATATGGAAAAAGCAACGATTTTGATCCACGAACAAGTATGCTGCCTACACACAGGCGCATGAATTCATGGACTCAAAAGACAAGAATGATTGCAAATATTCTCATTTATAAACTTGTTGATGGGGTGGGGGTATAAGCTAGTGCGAAGAACAATTACAAATAAAGACGCATTGAGGTTGAACATAGCATGTATATGTTGTGTGATTATGCTGGCTGTGTGTATGTGGGCGCATATTGCATGCGTATATGGGGGGGGGGGGGGTGGATGGGGAGCGTAGACGCCCTAGCCTACAATCCTCAGGGGAGACATTATAATAGAGGCCACATACAGGGTCAATGATGAGTGCGGGAAAGACATTTACACACACTGGAAGGGTGGGGTGGAGAAGGGGGAGCTTGTTTCCACGCAAGGCAGCTTGTTATCACGCAAGGAAGACAGAAGATGATTATATGTTTCATTTGCGGTCATACAACGATACTGGAAAGACGAGAGTCTGTCACCAATGACGTTTCATGGAAAGGGATTCTGTAGAATGGATCAACAGGCACTATTCTGTTAGACTCTACTTCAATTGCCGCTTGTCTTTAAACTGCTTGGTACCCTTCTCACTATCTCCCAGTAGTCCCACCATTGGCTTCTATCATTACTTCAACTGTTTGTTATCAGTCATGTCACCAGTCACCGTTTATACCGCGTTATGTCCTCTGTGTATGATGGTTTCAACGAATAAGTATGAAAGTCAATCGAGCAGTTACCGGAACAGCCATTGCTTGAACGACTCGAATTTCGTCGACAAAATAAGTTATCGAGTAATTGGTCAAAAGAGTACCTCCTCATACAGAACAGATTCTCATCTTCATATTTTAGGATACTTACGAAATAGCGAATTACCTTTAAAGATACCTTTTGGAGAATATTTATCGGAAGATAGATATCTGAGGATAGTTTTCTTTAACATGAAGGTTCTGTGAGGAAATTGAAGCAGTACTTGTTTACTGTGACACGCAGGCTCCGGTTTACTGAAAAATAGGACCCGGTCACGAGTACCCGGGAGAGGAAGTTCTCTAATATGGGCAACATAAGCATTACGGATTGTTTGGACTTGACTTTATAACATGTTGCTGTCTGGATTAGTCATTATGCTGAAATGTGTGATCTTAAATAAATAAAAGAATAAATAAATAAATAAATAAATAAATAAATAAATAAATAAATAAATAAATAAATATGTCATAAGAGCAAAGCGTATAGTTCGTCAAAGTGAGTCATGCTACCTACATGCTACCTACATAGCTCACTTTGACGAACAATATGCACTGCACTTATATCACTTAACAAAAATAGTTACACTTATATAAACTATATATGTGCACGTGGAACTTAATTAAGCATCCCCTGAAATTATTCATGACAGGGAAGTTGCTGTTACTGATTATTTTGTTTCTAATTGACAGCGAACCCCAAGCACATCCCCTCGTCCAAGTGAAGCATGCTTCCCACGAATGTCACAAAAATACTATCATCCACATGCAATATCTGGGTATAAAACAAGAAAATTTGTAACTTCTTTCATCAATAAATGTTGACATGGCAAGGGGGAGCCATTCAGAGGTACTAAGATGGCAAATCATTGGCATGAATGCAACAGGCATGTTATTTAAAACAACTATTGGAAAGCAACTTGGCTATAGTCATTCTGTCATCAGTAGACTTGTCAAAAACATCAACGAACCAACGATGTTAAGAACCGACCAAGCCTGGAAAACCCCAAAAAGACCTCTCTTCGGGACGATCGGAGTCTGGCACGCCTCGTTAGGCGTGAACCCTTTGCTTAAAGTGAGGTTTTGAAATGTCTTTGGATCAACAACAGGCGTTTGTGCAACAGAACCGCCCGAAACCGTCTCAAAGCACTGGGTATGAGGTCCAGACAGGGTCATCAAGCGTCCAACTCTGTCCGATCAAAGACGACGTTTTGGAGTGGTGCATGGCACGACAACATTGGAATCTCAGGACGTAGATGAGAGTCTATTGGACAGTCGAGAGTTTGTTCCTGCTTCACGTCACAAATGGTCGCATGAAAGTGTGGAGGCATAGAAGTACTGTTTACATGCCCAGGAACATCAGACCTTCTTTTAGCGGAGGATCAGTAATGATCTGGGGAAGCGTCCCTAATATTGTAAACTTGATATGGTGACTTACGCGGGAATCTCAATGCTCATAAGTACATCCGAGCCATTCTCAATCCGGTTGTCGTGCCTCATTTTGACAAAAAACCCGTTGTCTACTCGCCCTGTAGTCATAGACGACAATGGAAGGCCACATCGTTTCCATTCTATGAGAGCATTCCTTCAGAACAACGCTATTACAACACAACCTTGGGCTGCAATAAGCCCCCATTTAAATCCCTTAGAACACTTCTGGGACTTTTTTGGACGTCGTGTGCAAGCAAGGAATCCATCTGCACAGAATTTGGCTGATTTGGAAGCTACATTGTATGAGAGGTGGTAGCTGAAGGCACACTTGTAGCACTAGGAGGAGGGTTCAGGTTGTCACCCGGGCACGTGGTGGTTACACTCGCTACTGACGTCAGACACTACTATTGTGTTCCGGAGATCACAAGTTATAATGTCTGTCAGCACTTACCGACATGGTTTCATCATTGACCGTTCCAGCACTATGCTTGTTCAAAGAACATTTTTCCATCAAAAACATTGGTGACAGATATGTGTAATTAGCGCCATTAAAATACTGCGTATTTGCATCAATGTTATGTCTTTCATTTGCCAGTAGACCATTTCTTCTGCAAACAGTTACGTTTGGCCATCTGAAAAATAGCATGAAAGTAATGACAGTTTCTATAAACGCCATGGCAAAAAAACAGGGGGATGCTTAATTAAGTTGCAGGTGTATATATATAGTTAAAACTAGAAGTTCTGTCATGAAATTCGCACAAATAGCACGTCGATCTGCGCGTTAATTTACGCGTTATGACCAAAGTAAGGCTAGCAAGCAAATTATGTACATATGGTCTGTGCACAATGGACTTCTGGATAACCCGGAGGTTCATTGGCAGAAACATTGCCTGTGTTTGCGAAGAGTAACTAGAAGAACCCGCCCTGCTTTGGATGCCATTCGATATGGCAACTGCGCGCAATTCCTACGTGCAAATAAGATAATTTTACTTGATACATCTCAATGTATTCATCTCGTCAGAAATAAAACTATTATGGATCAGTGGTTTCGCGCGTCGACGGCTCGCATGGACGGTGTGGGGGCAAACCCCTTTTGACCCTCTTTGACTGTTCAATAATTTTGTCATGCCTGGGCGTGGCAAAGAAGCAAAGAGGCCGCGGTGCTATCTGGGAGCGACCCTTCTTTTATATATTTGAAGAATAAAGGGTTAAAGATATTTAGTGGCCATTCTTCTGGTAGCATTAGAATTTGAGAGAGGTGTGACTTGTCTAATCCAGTCACACTGGAATAATTTCATATAATCTCTAAAATAAACACGAGTCTGTTTTTGAGAGTTGTGTGTATAAACAAGGTTTTCATAATTAGGGATTGCTAGCTGGGAGGAACCCAGAGTGTGTTAAGGTATTGATTGGGTAATTGTCAGGTGAGAATTGTGTGTATGAACAAGGTAAATCCAGAACAAGAATTTTGATGGATAAGACTTGTCTACCCTCACCCGCACCCCACCCCACACAAACTCGGGTTTCTCCTCCCAAACAAAGGAATTATACTTGAGATTAGTCGCGTGTACGCGTGAACAGGACCGGATCAGCGCAGGGTAATCCGTAGTTTATCTTGCAAAACGCTAAAGTTCTGTTTAGCTATACCAGTATATGGTGTTAACATGTATAAATAACCCAGTAAGTACACTGTGTAGTTGCGACATTATAAGGGTGCCACAGTGTTACTGATGCTGTGATAACCTTGTAAAATGTCGCTGTTTCGCTGTGTAATTTCAGGGAAGTATTATAAATTATTGTGATAAATAAACCTCTCGTGTATCCACAACGGCACTGGATAAATATTCAATAAACCAGATAAACTCATTCCATCTTAGTTCAAATCGTAAATCGGTTTGTAATTTAAAGAACACTTCATCCGGAACACCATCTGCTGCACACGTGAAACATCCGGAAAGATGAAGCGCTTTGCTGGTCACTCCGTTGATGAAGCAGTTACGAAACGGGAGATGTCATTTCAAATATTTCGCGTTGTGACGTCAGACGGTAACATTTGCCACTTGAGCCGTAAACATAGAATATACTAAGCGAGCTCTCGTCCAATCAGAGGAGGAGGGTTTTAGTCTTATTGGAACATACTTTCAGGGTGTGGTGGGGGCGTGGCTGTGGGTGTGTTTGTAGTTCACAGAGCACTTCTTTTTAGCCTTGATTTAAACTGAGCTTGAATTTTAAGAGCGCTAAGAGAATCTCCTTTCATTGTTGCATGGTAAAATTTTAAAACGAGTTTTTTTTCTTTTTTTGTAGACGTCAGTATGTTCACTCACGTAAAATGTTCTTGATTTTTCATCTTTAATGTGTTTTGTGTGACCAGACTCTTTTTCTGAGGTAATTACTTTTCCAAGGTACTCTTCTTTGCAACCCGAACACTCCATAACATACAGGACGTATGATGATGCGTATATATTTTTTATTTATTGGTGTTTAAGGTCACGTATTTCTGCGCAATGGCTAATCATAACCACGACAGTTTTACTGGAGGAGGAAGCCGGAGTACCCCGAGAGAACCACCGAGCAACGGCGAGAACTTTAAAGAAATCTTCTATCCCAATTTCCTCTCTTCATAGTTCCCTCCCTTGACATAATTTCTTTGTAACCTGTCTTGGAAAGCGTCCCGAAGAACGATGCCAAATGTAAGAACAACATTACAGCAGTGTGATTGTAAAAGCTTCTCTTTCCTGGTCGTATCACGATCACAGATAACCGAGTCGCGACACATTTACTCCGGTAACAGAGATTTCATCAATAAAATATTGCAAAGATCAATGCTGAATCATGTAGAACTGAAATAGATGGATTGTTTTCACGTTTCTTTTCCCATTGGTAGAATACTTGAGTACTGTGGGTAGAAAAACGGACAAAAAATTTCGGCGACAAATTATCTGGCCTCAGGTAAGTAACTAAGGGAGGTTAGCGGTTGTGACTATCCCCATACTTTTTTCCAGTCGTGAAGGTTAGCTGAAACTAAATGGCCTTTACTCTCTAGAACACCTGGCTTACCAGCCAACAAGCCTAACACCATGGAAGTCGCTACCCAAACATGCGAAGGGTTAGGTCATGTGCGGCATGAGTGGGGTGTGCAGTAACTCACTAGCTCATCTGATAGCAGTAGTGATGGATTTAGCAGATGGATGTAAACGGTAATAGTGATGGTAGCAGAAGTCAGTAGCAGTGGTGATGAATTACCTGTGTAGTGGGTTAAGAAGGTACACTGCAAAAATATAGGTTCTCTTTTGAACCAAAACTGGTTCTAATCTTGTCCCTGAGATGGAACCAGTTCTATTTAAACGGTATTTATTTCAAATCAAATAAATTTACCAAGATTAGCGTTCAATTTTAACAGAATATTACATGAACTGAAGTAGACTTGGAGTAACCCCTGCAGTAAACTTGGATCTTATTCAACGCAGTCGCCAAACATTTCGAAACAAAGGAGATATGAACAGCTGGCATATCGAACCAGTTTTGGTTCTGTATAGAACCAAAACTGGTTCGATATGCCAACTGTTCATATCTTCTTTGCTTAATAATGATTTGAGACAGCCTCGTATGAGCTCTGAACTTACGGCTGAAACCCCCTCAATTTATGTTTAATTCTGTTAATATTTAATGTTATTCTTTATAAATTTATTTGATTTGAAATAAATACTGTTTAAACAGAACTGGTTCTATCTCAGGGACAAGATTAGAACTAGTTTGGGTTCTAAAGAGAACCTATATATGTAGTTCGACGACAATGACATTTCTGATAGTGATCCCCAATCATTGGTCCCCACTAGCCCCCAAATAGTACTAAATTTCTTAGTCTCCACTAGTCCCCCAAATATGGTCTCTCGTGGTCCCCAAATATCCGGATGTGCGCATGTTGGAACATCTTGCATTTGCAACATGTGCTGCGTATACACTCCCCAAGCACATACTGGCAGCTTCAGTATGAAGACAGTCCAACATGCTTGCGATAGAAGAGAACGGCAATAACTTAACAGCTGGAACCAGTCGCCAGACTAATAGTGTTACCAGTGGCGTAAACTGGAATCATTAGATTGATAGTATATAAACAAATACTACTAGCAGAAGCTAGCGGTAAAGGAATGAATTATGGTCGATGCTTCTATAGCCGATAGTAGCGTAAGTGCCCCTGAGATAGTTATCTGTTGACAAAAGTAAATGCAATACTGGTCCCAAAATCTTGGTCACCAATCCTTGGTCCCCACTAGACCAGACTAGTCCCCTAACATTGGTCCCCATTAGTCCCCAAAATATGGTCTCTTCTGGTCCCCAGAATGTGCGTATATGCTGTATGTGTTGTGTGCATATTCCGCACTTGCACAGGGGCGCATACTCGCATGTATGTCCTGGTGTGCTGCATGTGCTATTCGAACATTGTTTGCAAGCACATCTCATACAGTAAGTGGAGAGTGGATTGTAATTAAGTCACCCGCGGAGTGGAGTTATCACCCAAGTTATAACTTACACATTTTGTATATATCGACAAAAAGACAAGCAATGTTTCATTCAATGGATCTCCGGGTTTAACCCGGAGGTCCATTGGTTGAAACTTTTCTGGTGCTGGTTATGCTTTGCAACACTTTTGCAATTATTGCTCAGATGGAATCTCCACTCTGTGGGTGATTTAGTGAAAGTACACTCCACATACTGTAGTAGCCGTGATCGATTTAGTAGCAGTGGTGGTGGCCTAGGCCGTGAAATGCAAACGGTAATAGTGTTATTAGCAGAAGGTTTAGTGCTGTGTTGAGACGGTGGTTAAACGACAGTGATATTTCTGACATTCGTTCCCAAACATTGGTCCCCACTAGTCCCCAAACAGTGGTACTCACTGGTTCCCAAAGACTCGAATGTATCTATGTACCTCGTGTGCTATGCACATACGTAGACAAAGATCACAATCGTTGGAGCGAAAAAGATGATGGGCGGTCGAATCAAGATCAATTTGATGGGTTGTTCAATCCTGGAGAAGTCATCTGACTGGTTGTTTAATCCAAATTAGTAACAAAACACAGGGAATAATTTTGGGAGCATGTGAACCAGTCGACTATACTCGCGAAGACCGGCACAGTACTCTCGGGAAGCAGGACGATGTCAAGAAACGAGGATGTTGACCCAGAATTACACATTCGAGCCTTCAAAAAACTAAAAAAAGCATACTGTGACAGTCGGGAATGTCATTCAGGTCATCTCTGAAATTATATGGTCAATGTTACGCATTTCGGTGTTTAGGCCAAGTGTCGGTATCTTGGCACATCCATGAAGGATCATTCTTCACTTATATTTTTCCATTTACTTTCTTTTGTTGGTATTATGAAGTCTAAGAGGCACTCATAATATTTGGATTTTTATTTTTAATGATGTACGCTGGATAATGGTAGCCCAAGGCCAAGCCTATTGAGGTAGACTCAGTGGCTTAATACTATCGTTTCTTTTAATTTATATTTGGCGTATTTTATTTTATTTTATTTTCTGCCAAACGGCATATTTGAATTATTTGTATACAAAAACTTTTATAATTTTCACCTGATCTCTTGGGATTGAATTAGTTGTAATTTGGTTTTATTATATCTGAAGTTTGTAGGACCCCACCCTATCTTTCATTTTTTTTTTTTTTTGAACCAGAAGCACATAGCTAAAGTAGCCAGTGTTTACTAAATTTCAAAAAACGAAAGCTAAAATAGTTTTTATCATAAATTCCCCACCCCCCACCCTTCTTTTAACTAGTCCTATACCTTCACCCCTTATGTTTGTATTCGGCAGTTAGGCTTATTGGAACACATAGCTGGAGCAGCCAGTTGTAGTGTAGTTAAATCTTTTTATCTGGTAATAAATAATGGTACATTAATTATTGATTATTCCTCTATTCCATATGTTAAAAATAAATATAATCATATAAATTACATACGCCTATGCTGTCCAAGTACTTACCTGTCATTTATAAATACAGTTATTTATATAAAATAGTGATAGACCCGACCATGTTTACTCGTGTCTACCATTAGGAAGTACCTGGCAAGTTGTATATTGGTTGGCCTAGGCTGCAATTCTTTTAAATGTATCAAGTACAAGTACCCCTAGCCCTTTTAATAGTACGCCACAGTCAGTTGGGAACAAATTTATAAAATAACTATTAATGGTACGCGGTGTGTGTTTGTGTATAATAAATTTACAATAGTGTAGACAATAAAACTTCAGATTGTTGCTACACACATTTAGGAAATAGAAAGTAGAGTGATACAAAAATATATTTCCTGAGCACTGTTTCAATCATTAGAAAGTGAACCTCAATTTTACAATTCTAGATTTTATAACCCATACTCTGTTATGTAATTCCCTTGCTCACCTTAGTTTGATGTGCGACATTTTGTATGAGGGATCCCTTTTGGGGTTCTCTCCGGCAGAGCGTTGCACCTCAAACTACAGTGATGAGGGAGATGTGTATCACAAGCCAGTAATTTTCGAGTTATGGAGATTGGTATTTCATCGATTTGTAACTTGGTGCAGGGAAGAAATAATTTCTTGCTTCAAAATTTGGTTAAATTATTTCCCTGTTTTGCAGATTATCACATAGTTGGTCAAGGTGCTGTTTCATGGTGGAAGGATCCCATTTACAGATCTTTCCATCTTGGCGCAGTGTATTGGGGGGGGGGGGGGGGCTGTGTGAAGCGTTGTCATTGCACCACAATAAATGTTTACTATAATTGTATGGTGGTCCTATCGTCTATTAATTGCATGTGTCATTAATAAGTCAGTTAGTGAAGAGTGATAAGATTTTGTTCGGTAATGTACAATTTTACAGTCTACCACAGCTATGTGTGTATGTTGCTATGGGTAACACCTGGGAGGGTCAAGTTCGAGTCTTGGCAAATAATATATACAAAAGTAGTCGGAGACTACCGGGATTGGTGGAAATCGCCCTGAAGATGGGATTTCTGTAATTGGGTAATCTTTGGTTCCATCTCCGCTAATCATCACCAGTCAATCAATTCATTTCATGTGCTTATTCTTCAAGCACTTCACTTCATGTTCACTGTCATGTGGCCAATTCTGTGGGTTTTTTGTAATGTAATTTTTAATTTGTGCTATCCTGTTATGTCTTGTGTGGAGAGTATGTGCATAAATGCACATAGTATCTAAATAAAAAAAGTCATATTGGCAAATTCTTTAAATTAATAGATTATAATTCAATGTACTTTCTTCTAATTTAACTTAACTGTAGGTTTAGCCTACTGGTGTCGAAATCCTGACGGGAGTATTATTAATTTATTTGGACATTAGGCATGTGGGATAAATTTCCCTACATTAGCTTGGCCGTCATTCTTGGATGATGGGACGCGGCACCCATGGTCTATTTTTCCGGAATGAATTATAACCTAAATTAAAGTCCCAAAACTTTAATACAAGCATTTTAGTAGTCATAGATAAAGAGGTGGCTTTTTCCAAAATTCTTCTTTTCTTCCCATCAGTTTCCACCTCACAGTCAAATCCATTCCCAGTCCTAGTTACCTCCCTTAATACCCTTGTATATTCAACCTTACCGCTGCCATTGACTGATCCCTTCACCCACCATGTAATCGTTAGCGTGTTTAGCTTAGTTTTAGTTAAGTATATGCTTAGTGACTAGTATATCCGTGGGCAGTTACTGGGGATGTATGATAGGGGTTAGCTGTTATCACTCTCTGGGTCTGGGCCATTGGCATACTGTTACGGTGAATTTGGGTGTTGGAATGTTTATAATTTTAAGTAATTGGCCTATCCGTAGGTTGATCACTGAGGAGACATGACAGGTGTTGACTGTCATGGCCATTTGGGTTCAGGTACAGCTTTTCCGTTACAATACTCTCATTAACATTACCGTTTTCGGAGAGAAGGACAGGTGTGTGTGGGGGGGGGGGGGGGGTATTGTATGTTAAAAAACTCCGAGCTAAATAAAATTTATAGTTTAAGGCATTTCATTTTAAGGTAATTCTATAAATTAAGCAAAGATTTGGGTAATTAGATACAGTCACCATTCAATACAACGCACCTACTATTGGACAAAGACGAAATCTTCTGGGGGGAATCAGAGTCCGTTTCGGAATTTTGGCGCATTTTTCGGGCGGATTAAACGAGGATTTGGGTAATTAGATACGCTCCTATACAAATCAACGCGCCTATTATTAAACGAAAAAGAAGTCTTCTGGAGAAATTCCGAACCGATTTCGGTGATTTGGGGTGGTTTTGGTGATTTAGTGTATTTCTCGCGTCTATTTGGGTAATTAGATTCAATCTAACGCACCTTTTAGATACACCCTTAGTCCTATTGTAGGCCATGAGGTCACATAGAAACCACGTGCTGCCATAGGAACAATTATGGCGGCCTCCTTCATACAAATTGGACGCCGGAAACACTATCACCCTAACAACATTAACTGCGCATTCGCACTCACATCACTAATCATCATGACAATGACATCACAAGATGGCAGTACCATGGGTTGCCATGGCAACTCAAAACTGGTCACGTGACTATGACGTCACACGAGAACCAGAAGATGGAGAACAAGTAGAGCTTGTCCTCCTACTTACGACACCGGTAATTTGACAACCCCTTAAGCCGTCAGAAATTCGATGTTTAGATTAAATCGGCTGAACTATTTCTGTTCGTCGAAACATCTACCAAACGGTTTGCCTTTCCGGCCAACTGAAGTATTCCATCCGATTGGATTTGAAAAAACATCATTAAACATTCATTTTCTTTGAATCAACGCAAAAACTGTTTCTCAGTGTAGAGGTGAGTTGGTTGAATCTTTGATGACGTTTACCTTGAATGTAAAGTCACCACAGCTACAGTTTTATGATTACACTGCGCATGTCCACTAATTATCTTTCAAGGTGAATTAAATACTTACTGATTGGAATGTCTATAACTGGGGAACAAAACAACATCCGTGTATCTTCGTAAACAGAGGGCATAGCATTGCATAAATGGTAGCAAACTCCGCGAAAAGTAGGTAAACAAATAGCCCAGAACAGCGTTCAATTCTGAAAAGATTTAAACTGGACGGGAGGGGGGCGTGGCACTATAACTCACCATTCATTAGGGATGGTACGTCCGCTGCTGCACTTTCTTTCATTTGTTTTATATAGGTACCAATGAAATCATGCACGTTGTTCACATCAAAATCATCATGGTGCTCCTGAATGTTTTTCTTGTAAAAAGTTATAAGATTATCTACGTAGCGAAATATCTTACCAATTTTAAATGGGTCGCCGGGTATGTGTCTAGACCAACGAGGTTTTGCAAAACCGCCTAATGCAATCAGTTCACCCATTTCGCGCACATACCTTAAGAAATCCTCGTCGTGATAATCGAATCGTTTACCGAATAGTATAGAACAAATGATATTAGATACCGCTATGCTGAGTAGGTCTTTGATGTCAAATGGCTGACCACAATGTTTTTCTATGGCGTCCAGGAAATATGAGATCTCCTCGTGTATCCGACACTGGAGTTTATTTTTTCCCATTCCGATGTCTCTCAGTGTGTGTATTGTAAAACGTCTATTATGTTTCCAGATTTCTCCATTCGCCATTGCTAAACCTGAAACAAAGATTATTTTCCCATTATTTGAAGGTCAGATTCCAGGACTGTGCAGGGGCATTGCGAATATGGTTGATTGAGGGGTGTAAGCTGTAAACCTAATATGTCCCGACTGAAGAAATATTCCAACTACAAAATTAAGGCATGCCTTCGAAGGCATGCCTTTCATGACGTAGATGGAATAATTTAAAATGAGGATAATAGTTTTATAAAAACAAAACTAAAGACATTTGTAAAGACAGTCGTGATGCGTGGACTTCCGGGACGCCAACACACCTAATCAGCCACAGACCTCCATTTGCATGCGACCGAATTCGTGTATGACATAAATCCAAGAAAAAATCTAACCCCATAAAAAGTACATGATTACCAACAAGAACGAATGGATATCTAAGTCTCCAATCCAGATGAAAATGTTCCGATTGGAAAAGTATTTGGGGACGTCATACCCCCTCCACCCCATCCACCCATATAGTTACGCCCCAGTGATTGTGACCAAGTAGGGACGACATGACTATGAAGACGGGTAGGTGCGAGCGAGTCAGGGAATTGCCTTTTTGATTTCAGAAAAAAACAATATCTCCCCGACAAGCCGCTTCAGTCAAGGCAAAGTATAACAACTATGATTTCTTTCTTTTTTGGGGGTGGGGGTGGGGGTCGGGGTGGGGGTGTTTTGTTTTGGGTTTGTGTTTGTTTTCGCCAGGACAACTACTCTGTCGCCGTTTTCAGGTAGTGAAATTCTTACGCTATAAATGCAGTGGATAAGCGGACGAATCGTCTTTCCGGAAGTTGTAGAAAATGTCCGAAGTGACACTTAAAGGAGAGATAGTTCTACTTTTCGCGAAATCGGTGTAAACGTAAACCTTCATAGCAGGTTTTGTCAACCTAAATTAAACAAAATCGACGATATAGATTTTAGGACCCTAAATGGTTGTGAAGGCCCTATTACTAGCCATGAATGGTTGTGTCAATAATCGGTAGCGGAACCCAAAACCCTACGCCCGATCCACCCCATAAAAATCCAATTTTGCTGAGAATTCAGCTCCAAGTGTCTTCTCCTTTTCTGCACATTTCCGAACTTTATCGAGCGTCGAGCGATTTTCTTGTTTCAAGATATCAGATTAAATAAAAAAAAAAAAAACAATATGTTGTTTTTTGTTATTAACTCGTGTGGAGTAAAAAAATACGCCCTCGAGAAAGCACTATTTGACTCTTGCTGTCCACTCAGTTATGAATGCTCTTGATCATCGGATGGTTGAATAGTCAGAAAAAGTGCAGCACATTTTGTAAAATTTTTGTAAAATTTGCTAACTTCCCAAGAGTGATCGTAATACCAAGGTCCCGATGAAGGAGTAACAGTCGGAATAAGGTATATTTTTCGTTACTCAGTCTGTTGGTGGCCTAATGTGGTATATATGGTGTCAGTTAATTCCATATTGGACTCGAGCGAGTCCTATATGGAATTAACTGACACCATATATACCATATTAGGCCACCAACAAACTGTGTGACGAATATATCTTACCGACTGCTGCATCGATGCACAGAACTAATATCAACAGCGATAAAAATTAAATGAGAGAATTCCTCACAATCTGTTCACGTGTCTTTGCCTTGTTACAATTTATGGGAGAGTGCCACCATGCACTCTCCCATAAATTGTAACAAGACAAATCCATACATATCAAACAGTTTCATTTTGAAGGTAACATGAAACACATCCACAGAATATGAAGCCTTTTAAGTTGCCTAACCTGCACTTCAGACCAAATATGGGCTTCCAGCTCTCAATTTTTCAACTTGAAGCGTTTATCGTCTGCCGCCATTTTGAATAATCAATGAACAAAGGGGAGATTACCCATAGTTGTCACCGTATATTGATATATAATGATTTATGTACCGACCATATACCTAACTATGAGGACTCCATATGCCCAGCCCCCGCCCCGCTAACCCTTTACCTGACGAATCGGCTGCATCCACCCGCGTAATTTCCAAATTAAGTAGTTGAAAATTTCAACAAAACCATATCATGTGACCCTCATTGGAACGAGCTTGTCTAGCTCGTTCCAATGAGGGGTCATAGGATATGGTTTTGAAACTTTTAATCATTTACCCAACAAGCTCGTTCCAATGATGGTCACATGATACTGTTTTGTTGATTTTTTTTCTAAAATTGAAAACTAAAATAATAAATTTTGATATCGTCTGCGCTGGGTAAATGATTAAAAGTTTCCGACTTATCCTTCAAAGTTGCTATTTGGAAATTTGCCATTACTCAGCCGAATTATTCGTACTGGACATGAACAGTCTTAGTAAGAAAACACTGCTGTGTTTGCACTTGGCAGTTTTGACTGCATGTTTGGAAATTTGCAATTTTCGTAAATTTCAATACTTTGAAAATTGATAATCATGCCACAAATATTGAACAAAAAAGCAAGTTGAAACAAACCTCACCCATTCTTGGGATGAGTTGAGAACTTATTTTTTCTAGCAAGTTTGAAATCTCCAACTTTTGACATTTTCTGCCGAGATGTCGTGGGTCGTGGAGGAGATCGCGGGACGCCACACCCCTATAGCCATATTCCGAATAGCTGCCCAAATGATCGACCGTTTTGCGAAACTGACTGCTGGTAAGAAGGGCATTGATCCTTTATTCCGATGACCCATTAATTCGAAGGCCCAATACGCCGACCATTAGTGATCGTTTGCCTTGTTTTCGTTTCATTTCATTCAGCCTCTAAATTCCAGAGTTTGAAAGCTGCCTGCACTCACAAAATTTGACATTATTGTAAATAATGATATCTATTATAATGTAATGGGGATCCGATTCCGACCTTTATCCAAAACAATACCCAATTTATGTTTTTATAACAATTTATTGGTTTTTAATGTCACATATTTCTGCACAATGGATAATCGTGACTGCAACACGGAGATAAAAATCAAGTTTAGTCAATCATTTATACCAACGTTCCTCATTTTAGATATATTCGTTACACAGTTTGTTGGTGGCATAATGTGGTATATATGGTGTCAGTTAATTCCATATTGGACTCGAGCGAAGAATTAACTGACACCATATATACTATATTAGGCCACAAACAAACTGTGTAACTAATAATATACCTTATTCCGACTGTTACTCCTTCATCGAGACCTTGGTATTACGATCACTCTTGGGACGTTAACAAATTTTTCATAATGTGCTGCACCTTTTCCGACTATTCAACCATCCGATGATCAAGAGCATTCACAACTGAGTGGACAACGAGAGTCAAATAGTGCTTTCTCGAGGGCGTATTTCTTTACTCCATACGAGTTAATAACAAAAAACAACATATTGTTCATTGGGTTCTATTTTACCAGTAAAACATAGTTTGTTTACCACATTTACTTTTTGATTGTATCTTTTGATATCAACACCTGTATCAAGCCCCCACCCCCATCCCAGCCCGATTTTAAATTTTGCAAATATCATCTCCAACAAATACCGTATGCAGAAATATGGCCCAACCTTTGAAATTCTATGGGCGAATTTTACGTTGATTGATGTTAATGCCACAAACAATTTAATTTCGTCGGATATTCATGAAACTGTAGTATTTTTGTGGAGCTGCAAGCATCAGCAGATACGTGTGTTTTGTAGTTTTTGCATTTATCGCCCTGTTTTTACCTTTTACGGTTAAAACTAGAAGGCCTCTCATGAAATGCGCGCAAATAGCGCGTCGATCTACGCATTAATCTGCGCGTTAAAACCATAGTAAGGCTATCATATGGCGTAAACCACAGTAAGGCTATCATATGGCCTGCGTACAAACAATTTTTCAGCCAAGGAGGTCCATTGGCAGAAACATTGCTTGTGCTTGCTATGCGTAACCTCAATAATTTGCCGTGCTTTGGATGCCATTCGATATGGAGAGTGCGCGCAATTCATACGCGCAATTGAGCCTAGATAAGCGCACAGTTCGTGACAGGACTTCTAGTTTTAACTGTAACATCATTTCAAATTTAAGGGTTACTTCGGACATTTTCTCATTGAAAACGCTAATTTTCTCGAACGTACAGCTCCGAGTAAATAATAGACAGGGTGATATTATTTCACACAGTGTTACTCTGATAATGACTCTATTAACGTTCAGCCCCAAGTAAATAATAGACAAAGCGATATAATTCCACACATTGTCACTCTGATGACGGCTCTATTAACTGCAATTGTTGGAATTTAAAATTTCATCCTTTATCCAACACAACGTCTTTTTTATGTCTTTTCCATGAACGTTCAGCATCTGCCAGGTTACTGGACGCTCACTCTCGAAATAAATTCTGGAAACATTCTCTCTCTAAAAAAACACAAATCTTAAAATGCAGTCGACTTTCAGTCGACGAAAATCCGTTGTCGTTGTGGTAACAGAGAGACGTCAAGATCACAAAAATTAAAGTTTATTCGGTGTCCATGAACTTTTAGTATGGTGTAGAACTCGAAAAATAAAACATAGGTGTTTTTGAATTTGTTAACCCTTTGAACAATGGTGGTATCTTCTATGCCAGTTCAATGGCAGCAATCAGAAGAGTCCATATTCATTATTTGGGGTTGACCAATCAATATTTTCAACGTGCAGCTCGCTATGATGCATCATGTTTCTGGACAGAAAAGAGGGCACTCGTGTTCGAAGGGTTAAGTTAACGTCATTTTCTACGTTTTACATCACTTTATGTTTTTCACCCCACCCGTTTTGTGAGAAACCCTTCAACACAAACTGCAACAGATACCCCTATAATATTTTACATACCCCTAAAGGAATACTTGATATGATGTCTCGTCGCAACTATTTTCACATTGTCAGACATTTACCTCTACGACGAAATTACCACCTACGACTGGAAAACGTCCAAATTAAAATACCCTCTCATTTTGTGATAACTCCAAACCTCAAAATTTTCCTGACTGGAAGTTTCAACCTCCTCAACTATAATACTGACCTTTTACCTTGTTTTATCGCTTATCCACTTTTCTCCCCCTACTGCATGTGTAACATACGTGTGTCCCGGGTGAGATAGCAGGTAGAGACAGATGTATCCCACCCCACCCACGTGACGTTATACATTTATAACGTTATTATGACGTTATGCATATCGTATCAGTTTCTTGCTACCAACTAGTTCATTTAAGGAATGATCGTTTCTTTTTGTCTATTTCTTGAGTTATGAACCCCAAAAACAAAGTCCAAACTGTGTAAATGGGCGTAGCCCATTTATGCGATGGTTGCACTTTGTTTACGCGATGTTTGCCCATTTACGCGATGTTTGGACTTTGTTTTTTGGGGTTCATAACTCAAGAAATAGACAAAAAGAAACGATCATTCCTTATAATTAAACGTTCGCGACCCAAATAAATAAATAGTGTTAGTCGTCCTCTACTTCAGCGAACAAAGACTTAAAAACTAAAACTGGTAGACATATTATTTTTCTGGCATAAAGGAGGGCGCAAATTATTGAAATGCAGGTAGCAATTGACAGGCTTTCCAAGTCAAATGCACTTATGTCATTAAATTTTTTATTGACCAATGAATTACGTAATGCAAAGAAAACATCATAAGCCACACATCCCTCAAATTTCATTCAACTGTTCACTTCACGTAAAAGTTACGTTCCGTGGTAGGTGGAAGCAGGCCATCAGTATTACATTGTATTTTAGTTTTGACCATTTCCCGAGAACTGAAAAAAAACAGTTTGTAAAAGTGGAGTTAGATATAACGCCAGATGACATGAAATTAGTTGAATTCAGGTAGTGTTCATTCATTGGAATTGAAAACTGAAAATTAGCAATGTCAAAATTGCCGTATTCGTCGTGACCAGCCATTGTTTACAATCGATTTGAGTAAAACGATGAACGCAGACGATCACCCAGTGTGAGTAAAAATTGAAATGTCAAATAAATACAGTTGTGAAGAAAAAGAAAAATTCCACCACGGTCATTTAAATATTTTATAAATAATTTCATGGTGATAAATTAGTAATATAAATTTATTTTTCTTTTTCACATTTAGAACATGCCAGTGTTCTAACTTCTATTGATTTGACACCATGTTGCAACTCCGAAGACTGGTATTTTAGGGGCGTGGCTGGGGCGGACCTAATTGTGTTTTTTTTCGGTTCATTGAGTTATGAAAAGAAAAAAACAGAATCGTGTGAGCCAATCGTTTTATCTGAAAACGCATGAACCGAAAAAAGTTTAATTATATTGACGTCATCGGAATGCAGTGTGATCAAAGTTCGATGCTCTAAAACCCTCAAGCTGCCACCGTTCTTAGTCGATTTCGTGGTATATACCACTGGTATATACATAACTTGTGCATGCTCTTTCCGATGGTGTCATCAGTTTCTCAAAACAACGAACACAAAATGAGTTGTTTGAATCAGCACGTGACTCCCGATTACCTCTGGCTAACGTAATCGCTGCATGGTGGGGGGGGGGGGGGAGAAAAATCATCCTCGATGAGTCTGAAGGTGAGAATGGGGAAATCTCACCCTCGGGCAATATATTTGAAGCCGACCCTAGGCAATCCTTGGGTATGTATCAAATATCTTACCCCTCGAGTGCGATTTCCCCATCCCACCTCCAGACTCATCGGGGATCAAAATAATCTTTCAGGTTTGTGTCCCATTTTCCATTAGTTTCTCAATGCGTCTTATTCTACTAAGCAGGTATTTGGGGCAATCTAAAGCGAAATGTTCCAGGATCTCCTTAATCCCAGGCCTACACATTTGGAACCATCCTCCATCAACTCCCACCCTAATCCTAATGTAGCTCAAATGGAAGATTATGACCGATATTTTCTCAGGTAAGTATTATAAAAAGAATCTTATGTCTTGACCCACTGATATATTGATTAATGGAAAATATCACAACATCCTCTTGCAAAATCTTTAATGCATCAAGATAATGGAGGTAATTAGCACACCAGACGAGGTTTGCCTCTTGTATTTGGCTCGAGTTATTCTTCATCTTATTCTTCATCAATTGCTCTTGGAAATGACATTACCCAAAATGGTTGAAAACGTTGTACACAAACAACAAAAAGAGTTGTTAAATCCTGAAATAGACCCATCGTGCAAACTTTGATTCATATGTTTCAGATTTGCAGGTATTCTGTAAGCAGTGTGTTGGTATCTCAGTTGAAGCTAACCATTAAACCGGCCGGCAAAAGCCAACTTTCTGCCCAACCTCAATATCGCATCGAAAGTTCTTTTCTGGGTGGTTTCTGATTGAGGGACATCTCCTAATTCAGAAAATGTTTACTAGTCGTGTGATCGGACAATTTGAGATATTTGTCGCAGAAAAGGGGAACTAAATTTGAATCCGCATAGCCTGGGAGCTAAAATTCTCATGTAATAATCGGTATTTATCATATGACTCATCCGTTTTGTTAAATTTAAAACATTTGATATTTTGTTTTCATATTAATCAGTGATAAATAAAGCCTTCCGTCTATTTCATTGGTCAATTTCAAAACTAGACAATTTGTTTGAATGAACAAAATACAACTGGGCCACATTTTCATAATTTGCAAAATTAGTGTTGGGAGCTTTCGTTGGTCAATTTAAAAACTGGACCATTTGATTGGCTAAACAAAATACAACTGGGTCATATTTCCATAACTTCAGTAGGGAGAATTTACGTTATCTGTCCTATTTAGGGTGGGTGAAATTGTATTAATCTTTTACCTACAAGAAAAACGCCATTCATTTTTTTTTATATTTTCACTTTTTGCTTCCAAAACATAGGTTATGTCCCCTCATTGGAACGAGCTCGACGAGCTCGTTCCAAAGAGGGGTCATAACCTATGTTTTGGAAGCAAAAAATGAAAATGTTTAGTTATACGAGAATGTTTTTTCTAAGAGCCGTCTGCAACAAAAGTTAGGTGATGGGTTAAAAAGTCATACTAAGTGGCTAATTTGTGCGTGTGTGTGTCATATGATAAATAGAATATGAAATGAGCGTTTTACTCATATAATATTTATGAAACTCGTCCGAATTTTCCGTTTTGGCTCGCCAGAGACTCGCCAAAACGGAAAACTCTTAGACTCGTTTCATAAATATTATAAGAGAAAAACACTCATTCCATATCCTCTATATACTAGAAAAAATCTAGAAAGTTTTTCCATTTCGACACAAATGACATTATTCGGTGCACAATAAGTGCATGTTCGCCAAAAACTACTATTTTCTTTTGAAAGCAAGCGTTTTATGAATAGCATTTATAAATTTAAAAAAATTAAACAGCGTGTCCAAGAAAACGTCACTTTGGAACCTTAAGCCCCAGTCGTAACATAATGGGCTCCCGCGACCTAAAAAGACAGAAATGTCAGAGGCAATTGACGATCAGTTGAATGCGGTTCGTTTTCACGGACCTAAACGTCCAGATATGCTTATTTCTCACGCAAAAAAAGATGTAACCTTTCGCTCCAAGTTATTTGTCATTCAGCACTGTCAACTTGAAAGACCACAGAGACCGATTGTGCATTCTTCAGTGGTGGTCTGCAAACGGAAAGTTGTCCAGAATATAACGAGTATAATACTCGTGTATCTCGTGAGTCTGGAATGTTCCATGAATGTCGTACTAGAGACGAATATTTCCCATTGATCGACATGACACCGGCCGATGCCGAAACTATTGCCATTGCTATGAAAAAGGCCCAACAGCTAACGCTGAATGCAGGACATAGCTTTACAGTGTTTACATCTGATCAACTGCTGTATAATATCGCCGTACAAGTATGTGTTGTGGGCGTCCCTGGACGGCTTTCCATCCTTTATTCCCCGTTTAGGAGGTATGCATCTCATTATGAGCATCACCAGTGCCGCAGGAAAGCTGATGGCTGAAACAGGTTTGGCTGATGTGCTGCAATCGGTGTTTGGAGTTTGGAGGGGTGGACACATTTCTAGTTGGAAAAAAATTCCCAATAAATATAAAAGCTTTACGTTTATTTGCAGAAGAACTTCTCCGTAAATTATTCGAGAAAACAACTTTGAATGCCCGGATGATCTGTTCTCTTCATTGGTAGATTTAAGTGATGAAAGTCGGACAACGAAAATGTGGGTGAATGCTTTTCGGAAGCCGGTTTTCCTCATGGCGTTATACTTTCGTGCTGAGCGGGCAGGTGACTGGCCCCGTTACCTTTATGTAGTCCGAGGTATGTTGCCGTACTTGTTCGCATCCTGCCATACGAATTACGCGAGATATGACCTGTACTATCTCCACTAAATGGAGAATCTTGAGTCTAATGTTTTGGCCCATTTCATGAGATGTGAACATGTCATGAGACGCACTCCTGGTCTTTGGGACGGGTTATGGAGTGACATGTGTTCGTGGAGACTACATTTCTGAGATAGGGTATTATAGGCATTACTCTAAAATCAGATGTCCTTAAGCTCTAAGTTTGCATGCCTGTGAATCCTTAGCTCATAGCATATCAAAGATACATGAGGATAAGAACACATAAATATCCCAAATTTTCCACAAAGAGGAGGGGAAAGAGCGAATTGCGTTCAATGTTGTTGACCGCAAGAGTCTCCGCTCCAAACTTGAGATGTGTACAGATCATGTGGATCCATCTCAGTGCCCTAAAACCATTGTGGTGTCAATATCGTTACTGGAAAGGTGAGTCCTGCCTGGGTCTATGAACGTAGACAAGGCCCTAGAGTTAGGAGCAGCACTGATGACCAAGTTCGAACAGACCCTTCCAGGGGGTTATTTGATCCTTTTCCAATGCCGGTCCAACCCATGGCTGTGTCAAGAAAATCTGTTGAGGTTGGTGATGTTAAATGTTTATGATATGAACCTCATATACTCCAGAACAATCGGACTACTATCAAACTCTCGCAAATTGGATGTTTACCCTTTACCTAACATGAAAAACAGACGACACTTGCAAACAAAATTCTCGAATAACTATTTTTTTCATTTTTTGTCTCGAAAACATAGGTTATGACCCCCCTTTGGAACGAGCGCGTCGAGCTCGTTCCAATGAGGGGTCATAACCAATGTTTTTGACATAAAAAAAGAAAAAAAATATGAAAAGTAACTGGTGAGTTTTGAGAATAGCGCTGGCCGGTTTTGGCCTTTGCATTGGGTAAAGGGTTAAGGGACTTCTCTCTTACGAATTGTTGCCACTATCTACATAGCTCTTGGACGAAACTGGAGACATGTGGATTTCTAAATCAAACTCGGATTTAAAAAATAAGGCGATGTCTGTCTCATCTAACAGAATTATAACAGAATTATACAGCAGTAGTGATAGATGGCGGTGCATTGTTATGGATTCCACATTGTCCAGTTTCGGGCAAAACGCACCAAGCGACAGTTATGGAGTTTGTAGAAACAAACAAGCTCAGCAGATACGTCAGCTAAGAATAGCACTGTTGAATAGAATCACCATACACCCAAAACATCCCTTAAAACGAATTTAGACTGAGATGCAACCTCTGGTTTGCACCCGAAATGTTCTGTCAACCGCAGTCAAATATTGCAGTCCGCGAAATGACGGTATCACCTTAAACGTGGATATTTCTAATTGTTCAAGGTTTCCAGAAGTACAGTAAATGTTTTCGTAGTCAAATTTTACTCTTACAGATTCCATTGAGAAAAAACTTTGGACGGCACTTTGAGGTTCAGTGCTCCGGTGGCCGGACTGCATTAATTTGATCCGATAACCTTACGTCTCTCATTATAACAATGGACACGACTAAAATGCTTTTGCTGTCCATTTTTCGTGGTTCTTTCCTCAGTCTAAACTGTTTCTCAGTAAGTCTGCTGACCATCAGGGCCAGTTACGTGAAGTGGACGGGATGTTTTTTATTCATTGGTGTATTTATTGGTATTTAAGGTCATGTGCTTATGCACAATGGCTAATCATAACCGTGACAGTTTTATGGGCGGAGGAAGCCAGAGTACCCGGAGAGAACAACCGAGCAACGACGAGCAGCTGCCAGCTCCCCAACATCGTAACTCCACTCTGCAGCACAGGCAGGGTTAGATTGGTTGAAGACATGCGCACCATCGACGTGCAGTACGCCTTAGTACGCGGTGTCATCATGCCCCCATGTGGACAATCGGAGTTAAGTGTCTTGCCCAAGGACACAACTCAGGAGTCCGAATCGATCGCTCAGACGGCCACCCATCCGAGGACTAACCGGGCTCGACGTTGCTTAACTTCGGTGATCTGACGAGAACCGGTTATCGCAACGCCACCGCGCCCCACGGGATGTGTAGAAATATGCTGTTCATTGACTGTGTTTTAAATTTGACATTTATTATAGCCCAAGAACATTAGGTTTCACTAGGGAAAAAAATCGGAGAAAGCTGATTTTTTCAGGGAATGTCGAGTACATGTCACTGAACGATTAGTCAAAAGTCCCCTAAAATCCCAGTTGAGCTTTTTTTTCTACAGCCTTTTTTCGAAAACGCGTTTGAAAAAAATAAAAAAAAATCGCACGAACTTTGTAACCTCGAATTGATCCAACTGTATTTTTTGTTTACGCGTATTTCGAGCTACATAATGTCTAATATACATTTACCTAGAGGAAAATGTGCATTCTGTGACAATTTCTGCGAAAAATTATTGAAAATTCACAAAAAAGTATCGGATTTACGCAAAAAATGACGATTTTCCTAGCGGATTTGCCCAAAGGGTCGTAGTACAGAACGGGATGTTAGTTGGACAGACGATAAAAAATCCACCACCATTTGAAGACTTTTATCATTGCTTACAAAATAGACATTATGGAAGACCCCCTCTGCTTCTGGCCGAGTTCCCCTTTTGGCATAAAATTCGTCAGCATGAGAACTCAACTATTTTCGGGCTTGGGGCCGAACAGACACGTCTGTGTCTGGCAGCATTAGATCAATAAATAATATTTACAGAATGTACAAAAATCAATAAATAATATTTACAGAATGTACAAATCAATCAACATGGATTAAGTTACATTGACTATTATCAACGCTATATACAGAAATGACATGACCTATATACATATTATTCATCGAACTCAGAAATTTCCGACAGGACAGTGTTTCTGTGGTTGTTACAAGAATCCGAACTGCAATTACACAAACCTGAGCAAGAGAGTCCTGCCTTCTTACACCCACACCTTTTTGTACAAGCACTCTTGCAACCACAACTGATCAGATTCAGTAGGTTATCGGGGGCACATGGCTTTGTGGCTGCAGTCGGTACAAGAAGTCCATTGTCTAGCGACCACCCCCAATCCGTCGGAGGAAGCAAAGTGCCCAGCCATTGTTGGACCTGGAGATAACATCTGTAGACATGGTGTTGTGCAGCATCGCTGCTTGGTGGGAGTGAGGCTAGGTCGATGGGTTTATTCAGTTTAGATTTTGCTACATAACGCTTGTAAGTGACATATCTATATTGGTCGAGAGAGGAAACAGTTTTACTCCCGTATAAGATCAGGAGAAGTTGTTCCCCGGCAGCGGCTACTGCACTTGGTGTACTGTCATCCGCCAAAATTGTGTTGACATACTGTTGTGAGTCGCTAGTAACATCGGAGACAATTGTATTGAATACTTTCTTCTTACCAACTCGAAAGAGTGCAGAAGTAGTGTCACAACCACTTATAGAATGTGCTACAAGGAGGTTGCTTCTATGGTCACCCATTTTGGTTGCTATTTCACTAACTGAAACTAGTAAGTTTGGGGTAATGGAATACATCATGTGAATATTACATCCCGGTTGAACTCGAGAGGTAAGAATGACTAACAAGTCTGTGTCTGTTCCCACAACGACAACATTGTTGTCATCTTGAGCGATGTCAAGTGCAGTTTCGGCTATCAGTACATCAGCATCAGCCTCGGCCTGCTTGGACTGAAAATTGATAGCAGATAGCTCCTGCATTAGAAAATCGATCAGTTGGGTTTTGTTCTTGGCATTTGCAAGGAAATCGGATTGGGGTGTGGTGGCTGGTAACTCGGGTGAGATATTGATATCAATGGAATACCTGTCTTTAGATCTACGGGCTTGTTCCATGCCCTTTGTCGACATTGTACAAGCATAACCATCAAAAACAACCACGACGTTCGCCCCAAAATGTCTCACTAGATAAATGGAATATGATGTACATATGTCCTTATATGACGACTGTTTAGGCCACACAACTGCCCTCAATAAAAATCCACCATCTACAACAAACAGAGAATGTTCTGGGATTTTAGTTTGCTCGGAACCGTATGTTTTGAGGATCTTACCGAGCGTGCTTTTCTGTGTCTTCCTCATTCCAGCAGAATCAAACAATGCTGGTGGTTTCGGGGCGAGTTCATATTTGAGATACTCTTCCATCTCTGCTTGTGACTGAATAACACATGTGATGCGGTTGAACAGAATTGTGGGGTCAATCACTACCTTACTTCCACGGACTTTGATGCTATTTTCCATCGATGCGAAAGACTTCACAGTGTCAACACGTCGTAGTTTGATGCTGTTGAACGTTTTGCTTACAACATTCGATACGCAACATTCACCAACTTTGCGAACTTGGTCACAGTTCACAGTTTCGTCGGCCACAAGCCCGGTCGCTATAGAGACTAATTGTAGTGGATCTCTAGATCTCTATTCTGAAAGGGGGAATGCACTCTGAGCCAGTTCAATAATTTGGTGATATCATTGGCATCAGTCAATTGTGAACTTTGACGGAGATCCCGATGTTGTTCGCCATGACCAGTGTGAACATGAACAAAATTTTCGAGAGCATTACATATCGGAAGGCAAAGAGGTAGTCCATGTACCCATTTCGCAACAGTGCTATCGGTTATTCCCCTGCCATGTGTGAGACCACCAGGGAGCTTCAACATTCTCATTAAACACTGCTCTATGATCTGATCAGAATATATCCCGTCTCAGAATTTATCTGAGCGCCTTATGGTAAAGTAACCTTTCTCAGTGAACAACTTCAAATCATCCTGTTGCATTATTTCTGTTAGCTCATTCATCTGCTGCAAATAGAGATGAGAACTTTTTGCGTATGCAAAATGACCACCTGCGTGAAATACTGGAATCATATTGCGAACACAATATGTGTGGAGTTCCCAGTCGCCTGTGCGCTCTGCTCTCACGAACAACTGGAGAAGACCTATTTGCTCGTAGTATTGTACCCGAAGCTTTCCTGTGCGTCCTACGGACGCATTCTGCAGCAGTTCGTGTAATTTTGACAGTAGATGGTTAACACTTTCTTGATTGACAGCGTCAGCTGTTGTACAGTCACCTCTGGCAAGTCCACAGAATATTTCATTGACTTCTGTGCAGTCTATGTTATCTAGTGTTCGGCTTTCTTCAAACACAAGTTTTGTAATGGCAATTTGTGTTAGCAAATGGGCACGAACTGCTCTTGAATATGCATGACCACTGATCAAATGATGGATTGACCCACCAGCATAAACAGTCCCCCAAAATTCATCCAAGCCGCTACCAGCCATGATCGAACCAATTGCCCCTAAATATGACATAATCATATGGAAGCCGCCGAGTCTAACGAAAACTTTTGTCAACTTATCTGACGAAGACACAATCTCCACATCAAGGGCGTGCACACATTACATGCCAATGCATCTTGAGTGTAGGCGAACACCACATTATGTGATTTAATCGAACATGGAAATTGAAACAATGATGCTATAATACGGTATTTGAATGAGAAAAGTCGATGCCGTTTGAATTTGAGTTTAGGGGGTATGGTTAATATTTCACACGTTTCACCAGTTCATTATGGAATAAATGACTATTGTTATATATCATTATAAAGCCACTGCTTTTCTGCAATTTTTGATATATAATTTAACTCCCAAAGTAGTCGTAGATTTGATTTAATGGACGTTGTGTACCGTTGTGTGTATGAAAACAATAAATTTTTTTTCGTAATTTTGTACATTTTCGTGAATATTTCACCATTGAGTGTGAGGATTGGTACAAAGTTGGCATTTTCTGTTGGGGATATGTATTCTCAATATAATTCAGCACGATATTTATGATTCTCACCCTACTAAGGCGAATAAGAATGAGAAATATGGAGCTGGGTCGAATTTTTTTTTAAATTTTATTTTTCATCAAAAAAACGCTATAACTAAAAAAGCTCAACTCGGATTCGCGGGGACTTTTCACACTTTATCCGTAATGTGTGTCCCGGAAACATATAAAAAAATCAGCTTTCTCCGATTTTTTTCCTTACTTTCTCATTTTTATGTCTAATGTGCCTGGACTATTACTGGATGTGTGCGTAGAGGTTTATTCGGCTTAAGGCTTCACGGTATTCCAATTTGTAATACCGAGCACGGTATTTTTTAAAATATTGCGATAGGACTAAATATCGAGTATTTGATAACTGACAATCCATGTTTGATATGACCATGCAGAATTAACCACACGCACGCTTTGCAACAGTTCTTTCTTGAAATGAATAGAACCACGTGTATTTGATTTTGCAAAGGAACCATGCAGGCCTGAAAATAAGCAGTATGACATTTGCAGAATAAGGTTCCCAGAGGGTTAATTTGATGATACTATCCCATACAGTGGGCCAATTTATCCTCTGAGTACCTCCTTCTTTTTAGTTTTGAGACTCTGATTCACATTGAGGTTCACAGAGGGTAAATTTAGTGATGCTACCCTGCTGTGCAGGGTAGCATCACTAAATTCACCTCTGGGCACCTCATTTTGTAGATGACAGTCTGCTTATTTTCTGGCTTGGAACCATATCTAAATTAAATAAAAGTTTGGTAGTTTATAGTGTGCATGAGATGAAGTTCAAGTCCAAAAAGTTAAGTTTATCATTAATTTGAGAATACAGACATTGCTAATCGACAATATCGTGAAAAATACCGAATTTCGGTGGAATATCGAAATAGTGTGAAGCCCTAATTCGGCTTTCTTCGGATTCTTGTTTGTCTTTCGGACCATACTTAGATACCGTTGGACTGAGTGTGTTCAGCAGACTCTTGTTGTTCTTTCTGATGAAACTTAAATACCGTCTGACTGAGTGTGTCTTAACCCGTTTTAATTGCAAATGAAATGTAGCAGCGCATATAATAAAAAGAATACTCACTGCTTTGAAAAGATACATGGATTATCTCCTTTGGTCGCTCTTCATACCTTATATTTCTTTGCAATTAATCGCGAAATGATTCTGGGTCTTACTCAAAAACACAAGTTATGCTCTGTATACTAATTATAACACTAAACACTCTAGCCGCATAATGTTCAACAGACAACGAACCTAGAACACCATGCAGGTCTTTAATTTTGTCCACTTTGGGGACATCACAGACTCACTTAGTCAGTTGGCATTCGGCTCCATTGAATAAACTTTTTGTGATACTGGCTGCCTTAAAATGCAATTTGTGGGTTTTTCGGGGCTCGGAATATCAACTGGCACTCATTACTTATTCCTTTATTGGTGTTTAAGGTCACATACTTGTACACGATGGATACTCGTGACTGCAACATGGCTATAAGGCAAGCCAATCGTTTATACCCATGTTGCCCATTTTAGAAGACTCCGACCCCAGGCACTGGTGACTGGGTCTTATTTTACCAGTAAAACATAGATTGTTTACCACAGTAAACAAGCACTGCATCAACTTCCGGGGTTCCCACTAGGACTAGACATTTAAATGTATAATTCATACTTGTTCGGATCACTTCACTTGTTGCTGCAATATAACACGTACCATAACATACAGTCCATAGTAGAACTCGAAATTACACTGCAAGTTCAGTACCTTGGCAGTTGTTTCTAGGCAAGTCTAGGCTGTCTATATAGACAGGCACAACTTACCTAGAAACCACGAAACCACTGCAAAGAGGCAGGATGTAGAAAGGCAACGTGCAGCAAAAATATATGAGAATCTTGTTGCCTTTAAGTGTTTAAGTAATTTTTATGAAAAAAAACCACATAATCTGTAATACAGTGAGAGCTTTCCTGTATTTTGGGAATCTCGGTTACCGCTGTGCATTCGGGGAATTTTGAGCCCTCAGCCCCGCCATGTAGAGCCTAGAAAACATTCATGATTCGATTGATTTCGATTCCTTTCACTGATTTGATTCGAGTCAGAACCATCTCCACTATTCGAGAAAAAAATCGAATCCCGGAGAGTTTTGGATTTCATACTTTTCCGTTTTGTCAGCTTTATGATGGCGGTAACTCACCCTGCGTACCCAAACTAACTGGATGACACAAAGAGGAGATCACGTTACGTCTAGTTTGCACAATATATTATATATAGAGCCATGCAGACGGCGCATTGTTCCACTTGGTGACGATAAATAGCTTTTTCGTCGTCCATTTGGTGATAAACAGTCAATGCCTGTTTGAAACTAGTCTCATAGCTCAGGTAACTATGGGGTGAGTTGTCACCACTAGAGATACATTAAGAACAGAACATGCTCAAACGCATTTTGGTGGCGATACATTCAAAGCGATATCTTCAAGTAATTCGAATGTCATATCGTCAGAACCCCGTTCTAATACGTTCTAATACGGGGTCCTGACGTAATGACATTCGAATTACTTAAAGTACAGTTCTAATATTAATGAAAGTACATTATAAATCTGATCCATTTACTGAAACATGTCGATTCGTCTTCACGGACTACCTTTGGTTGAATCAACTGCTCATCCTTTCAGACGCAAGTGATAGGTACAGTACGTGGGGAGTGGATTGTAACTAAATCACGCGTGGAGTGGAGTTATCACCCAAGCTATAACTTTCAAATTTTGTACATATCGACATAAAACACAAGCAATGTTTCAGCCAATGGACCTCCGGGTTTAACCCGGAGGTCCATTGGCTGAAACTTTGCTGGTGCTGGTTGCGCTTTGCAACAGATTTGCAATTATTGCGCGGGTGGAATCTCCACTCTGCGGGTGATTTAGTGATAATACACTCTCCACGTACTGTACACCTACTTGTATACTCGCGGTTTATTGTCTTCAATTTACGGCTCCCTTTGAACAGCTCACTTTGCAAAATAGGCCTCTCACAAAAATCACTGCCGTGCTTAACAAAGGCGTCTTTTATATTCTCGTAACCACTGATAACGATTATTATTTTGTCAAAGATATGCACTGTGTAAATATTTTCATATTCCTTTTACACCTACTTGTGTACTCGCAGTTTATTGTCTTCAACTTACCGCTCCCTTTGAACCGCTCACTTTGCAAAACAGGCCTGCCAGAAAAATCACTGGCTTGCTTAACAAAGGCATCTTTTATATTCTCAAAACCACTGATAACGATTATTATTTTGTCAAATATATGCACTGTGTAAATATTTCCATATTCCTTTCGGAAATCTCTAAGCACTTCCCAGAAATTTCTTCCAACAAAGTGTAAATAGTTCCCCACAAAGGGGTAAGGAGTTGGTCCTGGTGGAAGATTGCTGTACCGTCTTCTGCGTCCAATAAAATAAAACGTCAAAACTAACACCACGAAAAAGATAATACAAGTGGAAAGGTAGTCTTCTTGAACGCCTAACATTCCGTACATCGCCCGACTAACAGTAAGAGTATGTGTTCACGAAGTGTTTTAATTTTACACATGTACGACTAAATATAAAAAATCCGGTTATCAGCTGACAGAAATTGGATCTTCATAAATGTTACTTGATTTTCGTTGTGACCCCAATGTAAACTGTTCAAACACACGGACGGGGTGTTCATTCTAGCAAGGAACTTACGATAAAAAATTAATCACCCGACTCAAATTCTTCTAAAGTTCAACACGACTGTTAACCTACTTATTTTATTTTTGCCAGAGCCGAAGAAAGTCATTTCATACAAGTGACCAGCTTTGTCGTCTCTACGTGGAGACCCTGGATATTGTTTTTGCTCATTCCTGTGTACCCTTTTTATTTCAACTAAATGTGTGCTTAAACCCGAGCATTCTGTTAGTGCAACATAATTTTCTCCCATTGCTCCGTTTTTCTCTTGTTTAACTATGACTTTCACCAATTATGTGTTGTTTGACAGAGCTCCAGACCTTTAAATCAGTCTAATTTGGGCACAACTGCAAATATGGATGTGGCCTATATGGTTGGAGAAACAGCACGGGTATTTCCTTCTACCTGGCGTCTGTTTTAGGTTTTAGGTCCCCGTCTTAAAATGATAGTCTAGAACCCCTTGTTATAGGTCTTCACCATTATCAGTGGTTCCCATCAATCTTTGACTCTCCGAGAGGGCTTCTTAGTTTCCTAGTGTCTAGCCAAAGGCCTATTTGAATATAAGATAAATACTCATGGCGTTTACTGAGAAATACCACAAACATGAATAAAATAGATCTCAAGCTTATAGTGCATGATCATATAGAATTCGCCACAGAAAAGCAATCGCCGTCGACAGTGTCGTATACGACACTGTCGACGCCGATTGCTTTTTTGTGGCGAACTCTGTGGGTTTCTTTAAAAAAATTATTTATCTGTTGCATTGTTTGATTCGAAGGTAAGCTCTAAGCTATATTGCAAGCATCAGGGAAACCTGGCCAAGCTATATATTGCCGAAACACTGCAAAACTTTGGACAAACTTTCAAACTCCGTATAATTTAGGCGCAATTATCTTATTTGGGCAAAGCGTTTACCGTCGTTAGTTGGGAAGAATTTAAAAGCCTGCAGAGCTCACTGAGCTCTGTCAAATAAGATATATTTGGTAAAATATTCAAATGCTTTGCAGGAAACATTTGTTGCTGATAACTTTGCCATTGTGACATAAGAGTGGAGAAGGGTGACTGATATAGGCATTTACACAATAGACGCGATGCGAGCGATGTCCGTAAACTGACCCTTTCCTGCACGATAAATCATGGATTTCTAATGATTCTTTATTTGAGACACAATTTCTGAAAGAGTCACCACAATCGATCTGATTTTAGGATTGCCGAAACTCAGGTCGATTTTAGAGAAATCTGTTTCTGAAATTTTATTTCAAATCGTGATGAAATGGGATTGTTTGAGGAGGGGCGGTAGCACACTGGACTCAATGTTCAATGGGAACTCTAAGGGGCAAGAAAAAAAATCCCAGAAAACAACTTCTCTTCTTCATTGAAGTTTCTGGTAGAAGAGCACGCTAAAAACTAAAGTGTTAAAAACTACTCTCGAAGTGATGTATTTAACACTTACTAAGATATCCCAGAACTTGTCAGGTGTTACAATAATACCACTTGACAAGTGTAATGTCGCGACACTTAAAAGGAAACAACGCAGATGACACGGATCAGGCTCGACCTCTCGAGCCTGATCCGCGTCATCTGCGTTGTGTCTTTTTAATTATGTACCCACCAAGCGCAAATAAAATTATGGACGATTCTGGAAGAACCACCAATGCTAGACACATGGGAAGTGCCATCCATTCAAGATTCTGATGTCTGACGATTGTAATGTCTAAGTGCTTAAAGTTTTTTTCTTTTCTTAGTTTTTAGTGTGAGTATAAATGCGGATTCGAGCCCACTTAACTCCCCAACTTAGGCAATTTCTCGCGATTTTCTCGCTTATTTTCTCGAGAAAAAATACGAGCCCACTTCAGACTTCTCGCAAAGTGGGCTCGTATATCAAGATGACACGCGACTTTTTCGAGTCAGAAAACGGATGGGAACTCGAATGGTTGATAGAGATACTACGAGAACCCGTCCCGTTTTTTTCAGTCGAATCTTGGAGATCGAGCAAAAATAATATTTTAGAAAATATTTTAAAAACTATGAAAATTCCGAGCTCGCCTAGTTCGTGCCCATTGCAAGAATTCATTGCATTCTTTTCCAAGATGACAGTGATAACAGTGAAGACACCGCAAATCCGAGATGAAGTTGACGACAAAACTGAACCATGGATTTTGTACTCGGATTTCTAAGTGTTTCCTCTCTCGAATTCATCGATTTCGCCGAGATCTCTCTGACGCAAATTAGACACCGCGACATAAAATGTCAAAAATGTGTAATTTTTTGTCGGTTTTCTCAAGTGTCTCGTTGAAATATGTCGTCTATTTGGCGGTGATGTCTTGAATGCAGACTAAAAACTAAAGTGTTAAAACTGACACTTTCAAGGTGTTAAACCCATTCTAGCTCTTGGGGTTTGATTTTAACACTCAAAGTGCAATGCTTTAAGCACTTAGACATTACAATCGTCAGACATCTGAAACTTGAATGGATGGCACTTCCCATGTGTCTAGCATTGGTGGTTATTCCAGAATCGTCCATAATTTGATTTGCGCTTGGTGGGTACATAATTAAAAGGACACAACGCAGATGACGCGGATCCGGCTCGAGAGTTCAAGCCTGATCCGCGTCATCTGCATTGTTTCCTTTTAAGTGTCGCGACATTACACTTGTCAAGTGGTATTATTGTAACACCTGTCAAGTTCTGGGATATCTACACTTGAACAAAGTGCTAGTTCAGCACTTAGTAAATGTTAAATACAGCACTTCGAGTATAGTTTTTAACACTTTAGATTTTAGCGTGTGTGGGACACTAGAAATCGACACAGAATGCAAAAATGTGTAATTTTCTGCCTGCGTTTTGCAGTGTTTTTACGACTCGTGAGGTCGATTTGACAGAGATATCTCGGATGAGAGAGAATATCCCCGATTCTGTCTGTTTTATAGTAGTGTCTCAACAACGGATGGAGTTGATTCGATAGCGATTTTTCTGATGCTTGAGACGTTTCCCCTCTCCTCCAATTCGATCGATCGCGGTTCTGTCTGTTTTGTAGTGACTCATCAACGGATGTAGTTTATTCGACAAGGAGCTTTCGGATGAGGAAGAAGATTTTTCCCTCAACTCCAATTCGATAGATCGTGGTTATGTATGTATGCCTGTATGTAATCGAGGAATATATAATGTATTTTTTGTTGTTTTTTCTTATATATTATTAAGTAAAAGGAAACAAAATATTTTAAAATAAAACTTTAAAATAAACAACTTAAATATTAAAAAAGCATGTCATGTTTAAGGATGCTAAGGAAGAATCGGAAAACATGAAGAGAGATCGTCTGCGTGAGAAGTTTCTCAGTGATGTCTCCTACAAGGCATGTGCTCATCTCGCAGGTTTAAATATGCCTAGGGAGATGAGCGAGAGATGTCCGGGTTGAATGTCGGAGGGGATTGATCGAGTTACACCACAGAACACAAAAACGCCATAGTCCCTTGTTTTGCGTCGGTGTTGGAAAAGATCGACGAGGAGGAGGTGATAGAGTAGTGGAAGGTAATGATCAAGTATCGAGGGCAACCGCAGCCTTTAGGTTTTGAAATTAAGAGATTTCGGAAAATGCCGAGAAATCTCACGAATTATGATCGCGGGAGTATTTTACATTATTACTGCATAGAGAATATCCGACTCAGATCTTGTGAAGGAAGAAACAATTTTCATATAGAAAATGAGAAATAAAAAAGTATATATATATTTAAAAAAAACCCAAAAACAAAAATGGATATAGATTGATAGATGAAATGAAAAAAACGAAAAGCAGTAGGACGTCACGAATTTCTTGTACAATTGTTTTACAGAACGTTTGCTCATCTCGTGAACGAAAACATTCCTAGAGGAATAATCTTCCGGTTGCAAGTTCGTCACGACTCTCAAGACACAGAATACATAAGAAGATGCGATCGTCCTGTGTTTGGTCCCGGCATTAAATATGGTCAGAAAGCGCGACATGATTAGAATTTCGAAGGAGACGGCCTTGCGCATAGGAGAGCCGAGACCCACTGCATTTGAATGTTTGGATTTTCGATTGTGGAGGAGAGTCATCACATAACCGAAAGTCGAGGTCGTATTGTAACGGTCTAGCCCTCAAAAATAAAAGATAATAATCTATGATCAGAGAGAAGGGTGAAGTGATGGCCTATCAATCATTCATAAAGTTTAGTTACCCCAAAGATTATCGCCGAACCTTCTTTTTCCAAAACTGAGAATTTTGTTCAGCCTTTGTGAGAGACCTTGAGTTAAAAGCTACTTGTTGTTCACTACCATTCACAATATGACTGGGAACACACCCGATTCCTCGATCTGATGCATCACCTGCTAACAAAAAAGGTTTTGATGGGTCAAAATGTACCAGAATGTTACTTGAAATAGAATATGGTTTTAACTCAGCAAAGGCAGTTTCACAATTTTCATTCCAATCATGTTTTACATTTTTCTGCAACAGCCTATTTAGTGGTTGAGCTATTGTTGGCATGTTCGTAACAAATTTTCGAAAAAAATGTGTCATTCTCAGTCATTGAAGCTCTTTAACATTATTAGGGTTTGGGCAGTTAACAATTGCATCAATTTTCTTTGGGGATGGCTGTACGCCATCTCGATTAACAATGAAACTCCAAAATGAGAAATTATTTTTCATAAATTCACATTTATCCTTTGCTAATTTTATATTATATTTCGTAAAAACTTCCGATACCTTGGCCAGATTTTAAATGTGGGTGATAGAGTCTTCTCCTGTCCTGTGATCAGGATATCATCATAATAGTGAACAACACCGTATAGTCCACTAGATTACAGAAGAAGTACTCCACATTAAGTACATTACACTGTCTACCCTCTGTGACCGTATAATATTTTTCGTCATGTCTGGGCGTAGCAAAGGAGGGAGGCCTTCGGGGAATTAGGTGGACTCTCGCATCTCTTTCATATAGCGGTGGAAACTCTGGTTGAGGACTGTGTGCTACTAGCTTTTTCTGGTGCAGTTTTAGAAGCATTCTCTGAATGGATTCGGTGCAGGTTTCTTTTATGTATGCAATGTACTGCTTTACAAAGCCAATTCAATTTATCTTGAGATCGCCGTGGTCCTTGATGCTAACCTCGTTTACAGCTTGGGTGAACTCGCCCCATGGTGTGTTCCTATGGTCATATTCTTTGTGTTCTTCTTCGGATCCCGAGAGTACGGATTCGCTGGAGCTGTTGGAGCAGCCGCTGGATTAATCGGAGCTATCGGAGATTCAGGTTTACTTCCATTCCCGTTCCTCCTCCTCCTTCTCATCCCCACTCCACCTTCCCATTCTACCCTCCTCCCTGCCTTCCGACATCTTTGTTGAAGAGGTGCCGACTGCCAAAGGTGGGGAAGGTGGTGGAGACGGTTTGGTGGTTGTCGCCCTCTACTTCTTCTGTGTCTCTTTCTCAGCTCTTCTCTTTAACAGCCATGCTTCCAATCGCCTGGCGTCCAAGCGTTTGTCTGAAGGTGACTTTCTTTTCTTCTTTGAGCTCTTTCAGGATGGCCACTCAAGTTGTCGGCCTTCTGTCCCTTCCTCGGGTGTGGATCAGTGCAGGGTGCCCATTCGAAAGGTGCTACCACTGCCTGAGGAGGAATCTTAGTGGTACTTGATGATTATATAGACAGTGCAGTTAATAGGTAAACAGGCATTCAGCACCATCAAGGTCTGTCTAATCTATGCGGGGAGGAAATCCATGACTCTAATTAGGTGCTGATTCGGAACTTTCACAAGTACGTCCGCTCACTTGGAGAGTCAAGCAATCAGTGACGATGGCAATGACAAAAGTAACCATTTAATGTGCTTGATTAAATACTACTTTGTCGTCGCCTCTGCATGTCAATCATGTTTACCAACCAGTCGTTCTTTATTTACACAATCACAGTGCTTTGGGGAGCTTCGTGAAAACCTATGATTGTCTCCGGCTTAACTGCCAGGTGATTTTATGGCTAGATTGCTTGGTTTATTTTCTCATTGTTTATTTTATCATTAACAGTTCTCATCACTGCTGTGGTGACATTTCTGCATTATGAGAGCAAAGATTTTTTTATGCCAAAATTTTAGCCAAGCGGAGATGTTAAAGAAACAAATCAAATTGTTTTAGTTGGCTAAAGTGGCACTCGACTGCGTGAACGCTGAGTATGTCGTGCCGACGTTTTGCCTGATTATCAGGACCGCGGAATTTATGTAACGTGTGTTATCATAGTAGCCCGCGTGAGCGATCATATTATGACTAAATCATCGTGGTGATGCGTGGTGGTAGTGCGCATGCGCAGCACGTCATCGTGTGTGTCGTCCATTTTGTTTATCGCAGATCGCTATCTCTGTTTCTATGGTAACACGTAGTTGTTATAAGGACGAGTGATCTCTAATTTAGGGAGTGATGTGAAGAGTGCATTTGGTTTTAAGGAATATCGATTACTAGCCCAAATCACAACTACCAATAGTACTAATGAATGCTTTTCCCTTAGCTAGAGCTCTCTCTACTATGGTCTGCTTTCATTGTGCCTGTGTTTGCCTAATGCCAGAGTTTTCTACCACAAATCCTAGTCCTCCCAATTATTCACTCGAGTCCTAGCATTGGTTTATAGTACCACTGTCTGCTGTCAATTCACTACAAGCTGCTAATCCTAAATGTTGTCTTACCATCTCCGGTATATAAATTCACAAACTATGATCTACCTCTCGCAGTGTCTTCTGGTAATGGTACTATGAATGCCTTCTACCCCAGTTTTTATTTTTTACCCCATTCCACTATCACTGCTGGCTACTACAAGTCCTTTGGCTATCATTATCTTCTGCATTGCTGTTAGCTCTGCAGTGATAGTACGGCCATAACGTCTATCCTTCTACTCATCTACTACCACTACACCTGGCTAATGTCAATACTATTCTCTCCAGTCTCATCATTGGCTTGTTGCAATACCGTCTCCTATCAATTCACTTCTAGCTGTTACTACTAGTGTTACCATCCGGGTTCTGCAAGTGCACTAACACTATCAGATTACCCTCTCACTCTCGCTCTGTATCAATTCGCTTCTAGCTGTTGCTAGTGTTGCCATCCGCGATCTACAAGTGCACTAACACTATCAGATTACTATCAGTTTACCCTCTCACTCTCCCCCTGTAGTAGTACGACGTCATCTACCCTTACATCTACTGTCTACCTCACTGCACGATCTACGATGACTATTAGCCCCTAGTGTCGCCATCCGTGGTCTACAAGTGCACAAACACTATCAGATTACCCTCTCACCCTCATCATCTGCCCTTGCGTCTACTGTCTACCTCACTACTCGATGTATGATGACTTGTAGCCCCTATCGCTACCACTATCTCCGGACACTACTATCAGCTCTAATATCTTCGTCCAGTACTCCAGTCTTCCACCAGTATTGATGGTTATGATCCCACCAATACCATCATACTATTTACTGAGCTGCTAAGTGCTACATGTAAGTACTATCTGTCACCTCTTAGGTCCTATCCGTCCATTGTTTGATGTGTTCTTCCTCGGAGAAGTGGCTGCGATCTTGGGTTGGTATGAGTAGCACGCAGGGCTATAGAACAGTGAGACCACCAAAAGGTATGTTTGGTTCGATGGGAGAATGTAGAATCACCAGAAACAACCAACAACTAATCAAACGTACCTAAACAGAATTTCCTAGATTTGCTCTTGGATATCTGAAGCACATTTGACCACGAGTTGTTCTCCGGAAACATTATTTTATTATCAGTTCTGATATGAATACGGTAGCAGACTTCCAGGACCCATTGGTGGCTGTTGTCAACTCGGTGAGTTGATTGCATATACATGTGCGTTTCGTATTCTATTCCGCACAGCCTTCATTCTGATATATACTTTCTGTGTATTTCATTTGTACTTATGGAATATCACATGTGGGAATTTCAAAGTAAACAAATTTCCGTTACTTATATAGCGCCTTAATGAATGTAATTCATTAAAATAATAACAATGCACGAATTGTTTCCACTTGATGTCATACACTCATAACGAACATTTTCATGCAAGGGTATAGGAATATAGGGGTATTTTTGCACAGTGAAAATTGCTGTTTCGTCAAATGGTCAACTTTTTTTAATCAACGCCTTTAAGAGAAAATGCTGACACTTGGCCGATCAGCAGTTTTCCCGACAGACAACAGAAAATTTCCTACTGATATTGTCGTTGGTGAGCGAACCGCTCCCATTCTGGAGGGTCTATTGCTGGTATAGTGGTTGGTGTGGTTGGTGTAATAGTTTTTGTTTTGGGATAAGTAGTTGCTGTTGCAGTAGTTTGTTCAATCAATGCATTGTTTGGTGAAGTAGTGGATGGTTTAGTAGTTGTCGGTGTAATAGTAAGAGCTGTAGTTGTGATTGGTATTTTTGTTCTTGTTGGTGTAGCAGATGGAGTGGTTGTTGTTGTGATTGGTGCAGTAGTGGATGGCGTACTAGTTTTGGGGGTTGTAATGTTGATGTTGTAACAAATAGTGTTGTAGTTGCAGTGGGTGGTGCATTTGTGGTAGTAGTAGGTCTTGTAGTTGCAGAGGGTGGTGTATTTGTAAAAATGGTAGGTGTTGTAGTTGCAGTGGATTGTGTATCCGTGGGTAGTTGCCGTAGATGGTGTATCTGTGGTAGTGGTAGGTGTTCTAGTTGATGTGGGTGGTGTATTTGTGGTAGTGGTAGGTGTTGTAGTTGCAGTGGGGCGTGTATCTGTGGTAGTGGGCGGGTATTGTGATGGTTGGTTGTAGTGGTTGGTAGTGTAAATGGTTTAACCACTGTAGTGGTTTGGGTTGCAGTTGTTGCATTTATAGCTGTAGTGGTTGGTGTTGTAGCTATGGGCGTCCGAGCGTCCGGGTGTCTGGACTGTTAGCTCAGTAATTTGAACAAACATTCTTCGATTTGACTAAAAATTGTCATACAAATCCTTTGCAAAAATATCTCAAGCAAGTTAGAATGCTGGCCCGCCGATTTTTCAGTACAGAGTTATGGGCCTTAATTAGTCGATTTTTACAAATTTTGAGCGCGTTGGCGCAATAACTTGAAGAAACCTTCTCCGGTTTGACTAACATTTGTCATACAGAATATTTCAAACAGGTTCGAAACTGAGCCGCTCCAATTTTGTTCGTTACAGAGTTATGGGCCTTAATTAATGTTTACAGATTCTGAACTTATTAGCATTAAACCTTGAGCAAAGATTGCAGATTTGACAACCAGTATATGATTGGTAATGGGGTTATGGATATGCTGCACTCTCCGATTGCTACCACAACTCGACGCCTGCATCTCCGATGCGCACCTCTTGTTTTTCATTTTTTTTCTGGTGTACCAGTTGGTTTAGTCATTGTATTTGTTGGTGTTATAATAGTTGGGTAATAGATGCAATAATGTAATGATGTTGTAGTTCTCGATGTAGTAGTTGTGGTAGACGCTTTAGATTTCGTTGCTCACACAGTAGGTGGCTTGGTTGATATAGTTGTTGTAGTGGTTGATGCAATGGCCTGTAGCTGAGTTTGTGTTCTAGAGGTGTGTCATCATGGTTGGTGATGTGGGTGTTAGAATGATTGAAGTACCAGCTCTTCAACTTGAAGTGGAGAGTGTAGTATTGGTTGGTTTGTAGTTGAAGTGGTTGTTGTCGTATTTATAGTCGTTGATGCAATAGTTACAGTAACTGGTGTAGTAGTTGTTGGTGTACAGTTGATAGTTGTTGATATTGTAGTTGTCGCTTTAGTAGTTAATTGTGCCGCCGAAATTGGTGTTGTTATGGATGGTGTAGCAGTTGAAGGTGTTGGCGTAGTTATTGACTAAGTGGTTGGTATAGTAGTTGTGGTGGCTGATGCAGTAGTTAGGGTTGTTGTGGAGTTGTATTTGATGTAATTAAGCCATAGTCGTTGGTGTTGTAGTAGAAGTAGCTATTAGTGTTGTTGTTGGCGGTAAAATCATGATTGGTACTGTAGTTGAAGTGGTTGGTGCAGAGGTTATAGCGATCAGTTCACTATTTTGTGTCGTATGTTTGGTGGGGGTAGTTGCTGTAGTAACTATTGGTCTAGAAATTATAATGGTCCACTATGCAGTTGTTGCAGAAAGAGTTGTTTGTATGGTCAACGTTGGTGTGGCAGAGGCCGCTGTAGACGTTATTGGTGCTGTACTTTTTTTTTAGTTGGTGTAATAGTTGCATGAGTTGTGGTTGGTTGTTGGTGTTGAAGTGGCTAGTGTAGTAGTTGTGGCCGTAGAAAAAATATTTATAGTGGTTGGTGCACTGGTTGGTGGTGGTGTTGTTTGTGGTGTTGCAGTTGTTGGTGCAGTAGTTTTGAGTATGGTAATTGTAGTGTTTTTATCCCCGCATTTTTGAAAAAGCGGGGATATTGTGCTCCGTTTGTCTCATCCGTCACATCCGTTCCGTCCGCCGGTCCTGTCCCGTCCGTACGTCCGAACTTCATATCAACAAGAATATGTAATTCGAAACATTTAGACTATGATGAGGTGTTCAGATAGCATATGTAGACGTGCATAAAGGATTCGGTATTTTTGATAGCATATGTAGACGTGCATAAAGGATTCGGTATTTTTGATAGCATCTGTAGACGTGCATAACGGTTTCGGTATTTTTGATTTGGCCCCAAGCGGTTCCAGTAGAACCACTTTTATAGCTATTGTTAGAAAATCGGTTTCCATTGAATACCTTGTAGGGTCTTTAATTAGAAACCTTTAAACTATGCTAAGGTGTTCCGGTAGCATCTGTAAATGTTCATAAATGTTTTGGAATTTTCTTCTTAAAGGTTTTGAATTTTTGATCCTGCTCCATGTAGCTCCCGTCGTGTCACTTTTGTAGTTAGACAATCGGTTTGCGGCAAACATCTCCTAGGGGTTTTAATTCGAAATGTTGAAACTGTTTTCATCTCTAAATGTACATAAAGGTTTCGGAGATTTGATTCGGCACAATGAGGCACCCTAGGGACACATTTGTCATTAGAGAATCAGTTTCCCGCGAAAGGCTCCTAGGGGGGTTAATTCAAAACATTGAAAGTGTGTTCATATGTTCAGGTAGGGTCTCTAGATGTGCCTAAAGGTTTCAGATTTTATATCATGCCTTTTGATGCCTTTTGATTCCTGTCTGTATCAAGTATTAACCAGTAATAAAGAATACAAATGCGGGGATGTACGATAGTGCGCTTTGCACGCAAATGACACCATCTAGTTTGTTTTCGTAGTTGAGGGTGCTGGTGTAGTAATTGCAGTGTGTGGTAAATGGAGAAATAGTTGAGATTGTGAAGTACTGTTTGATATTTTTGTTTCAGTTGCTGTAGTTGCGGTGTTGATATTGCAGTGATCGGTGCTGTAGTCGGGGTTGTTAGTGTTGTAGTGGTTAATGTAGTACTTGGTGTGGTAATTGGTGATATAGTAGGTTTCAGGTGGCGCTTGCAGTAGTTGTTGGTGTAGAAGTCGTATTCACTGCTGCTGTAGTTGTGAGTGATGTTGTAGTAGTGGTTCTTTATGCCACAATGCCATAGTTGTGGTGTTTGGTGCCAGTCCTTTTGGTTTCGGGCAATAATTGTAGTAGTTGTGGTGGTTAATGGTGTTGAAAGGTTTAGTCTAGTATTTGTGATAGTTGGTGAAGTTTTATCGTGAATGGTGGATTTGGCTGTTGGTGTTGTAGTGTTTTGTGTTCCAGTGGTTGGTGCAATGCCTGTTCGTATAGCTGAAGTAGTTTTCGGTTTTACAGTTGAAATTATTGGTGTAGTAGTTGTTGTGAGTGATGGTTCCATGGTTGGTGTTGCACAAGGTGATGATATGGTTGCTAGTGTTGTGGTTGTTGTGCAGTAGTGGTTGGTATGGTAATGATCTGTGTTATAGCTATTGGTGTTGTGGTGATTGGCGTCACAGTTATAATGATTGTTGTCATGGCTGTCGGCGTCGTAGTTCTAGTTGTTGGCGTGGTAGTAGATGATAAATACAGTTGCTGTGGTTGCAATAAAGTGGTTGGTGCAGTAGTTGTTTGCGTCGTAGTTATAATGCTTGAAGTTACAGATATTCATATCGTAATTGTAGTGGTTTGTGTTGTAGTTGTTCACGTCTTACGTCTAGTATTTTGTGTTATAGTTACCCATGTCATATTTCTACTTATTGATGTTGTAGTTGTAGTGGTTAGTATTGCAGTTGCTGTAGTAGTTGGGTGGATGGTTTAGTGACTATAGTGGTTGCTGTAGTAGTTGCGATTGCTGATTTAGTAAGTGTAGTTGTTGCTGTTGTAATAGTTGATGTAGTAATAGTTGGTGTCATAGTTGCAGTGGCTGCATCATAGTTCCAGTGTTTGCTGTTCTATGGGTTGCTGCATTTGTTGATGTCGTAGCTGTATTAGTTGCCTCGGTTGGTATTGAATTTCTTGCTGTAGTAGATTGTTTAGTAGTTGTGGTTGTGTTGTAGTTTGTGGTGTAGTAGAGATTGTTGTAGTAATTGTAATTGTGGTTTATTGATGGCTTGGTGTGATTGTTGGTATTTTAATCGCAGTGGATAGTGTTGTGTTTGTTGCTATAGTAGTACTCGGTGTTGTTGATTTGGTAGTTGTAGTGGTTGGTGTAGTATTTATAATTATTGGTGTAGTAGTTGTAAGGGTTGGTGGTGCAGCTTTTGTTATTGATGTAGTAGTAGTTGGCCTGCTAGTTGTAGTGGTTGGTGTAGTATTTATAATTATTGGTGTAGTAGTTGTAAGGGTTGGTGATGCAGCTTTTGTTATTGATGTAGTAGTAGTTGGCCTGCTAGTTGTAGTGGTTGGTGTAGTATTTATAATTATTGGTTTAGTAGTTGTAATGGTTGGTGAGGCAGCTTTTGTTATTGATGTAGTAGTAGTTGGCCTGCTAGTTGTAGTGGTTGGTGTAGTATTTATAATTATTGGTGTAGTAGTTGTAATGGTTGGTGATGCAGCTTTTGGTATTGATGTAGTAGTAGTTGGACTGCTAGTTGTAGTGATTGGGGTTGTAGTTGTTGGTGTAGTAGTTGTGATGCTCGGTCTTTTCGGTGCAGCAGTTGATATTTCAGGTGTTGGTATCAAAGTTGTGCCTGTTGGTAGTTATAATGATTAACGTGGTATTAGTTGTTGTTGTAGTGGTTAGCGTAGTTGCCATAATGATTGTGTATCAGTAACCGATGGTGTGGTAAATGCGGATGTGATAGTTGTTTTTAAAAGTATTGAAAGTGGTCATTAACATAGTAGCTCTTGATTTAGTAGTGGTTGGTGTAGAAGATGTTGGTGTATTAGTAGTAATGGTTGTTGTTGTAGTTGAGGTTGTTGGTGTTGCTACTGTTGGTGTCTTAATGGTTAGTATTCTAGTGGTTAATCCTGTAGTAGATGTATTCACAGTTGTAGTGGTTGGTATTGTAGTGGTTAATCCTGTAGTAGATGTATTCACAGTTGTAGTGGTTGGTATTGTAGTGGTTAATCCTGTAGTAGATGTATTCACAGTTGTAGTGGTTGGTATTGTAGTGGTTAATCCTGTAGTAGATGTATTCACAGTTGTAGTGGTTGGTATTGTAGTGGTTAATCCTGTAGTAGATGTATTCACAGTTGTAGTGGTTGGTATTGTAGTGGTTAATCCTGTAGTAGATGTATTCACAGTTGTAGTGGTTGGTATTGTAGTGGTTAATCCTGTAGTAGATGTATTCACAGTTGTAGTGGTTGGTATTGTAGTGGTTAATCCTGTAGTAGATGTATTCACAGTTGTAGTGGTTGGTATTGTAGTGGTTAATCCTGTAGTAGTTGTATTCACAGTTGTAGTGGTTGGTATTGTAGTGGTTAATCCTGTAGTAGATGTATTCACAGTTGTAGTGGTTGGTATTGTAGTGGTTAATCCTGTAGTAGTTGTATTCACAGTTGTAGTGGTTGGTATTGTAGTGGTTAATCCTGTAGTAGATGTATTCACAGTTGTAGTGGTTGGTATTGTAGTGGTTAATCCTGTAGTAGATGTATTCACAGTTGTAGTGGTTGGTATTGTAGTGGTTAATCCTGTAGTAGATGTATTCACAGTTGTAGTGGTTGGTATTGTAGTGGTTAATCCTGTAGTAGATGTATTCACAGTTGTAGTGGTTGGTATTGTAGTGGTTAATCCTGTAGTAGATGTATTCACAGTTGTAGTGGTTGGTATTGTAGTGCTGAGGCAGAAGAGGTGGGTATTGCTCTTTTGGCGGTTATTGCTGTAATAGTCAGTGTCACAGTTGTAAATAAGGGTACTGTAGTCCTTAAAGTAGTAGCGTCGGTGTAGTGTAATTGTGCTATATCAATGACTTCTACACCAGCCTCTATAAAGCTTCTACATTAACACATACTACACCCTCAGTTATAAAAAAAAATACACCAACGACTACTACACCAGCCTCTATAAATACTAAACCAACCACTCCAACTACTAGTGCAACAACAGTCACACCAACCACAACAGCTAAAACAACGATCACACCACCAACCGCTTCTACACCAACAACATTTATTGCACTAAAAACTAAAACTAATAAACCAACTACTACAGCAACACAACAAATTCAACATCAACCACTGCAACTGCCTCAACAAAAACACCAATAACTGTAATCACAACAACAAAAACAGCAGCTACTACAATGATAACATAACCACTAGAACACCAACCACTTCAACCATTGCACAAACCATTATTATGCGTCCCTTTATTACACCAACCTCTGCAATTAATAAAAACAATAATCCCAACTACATGACTAATTTCTATGACCACAAAACCAACCACTCCAAATACTACATCAATGACTGCAATACCTACTGCTACAACCACAACAACAACCACTAGATTTACAGCATGAATAACTACAACACCAACCACTGAAACAGCAACCACGCCACCCATGGCTCCGATCACCACAATACCAATACTGCAATTATGACACCGCTCATTACTAACCCAATCAAAACTATAACAAGCGAAATTTCAACAATAATCTCAGCCATTACTACACCAACACCCACAACTACTACACTACACAAATCGCTATAACACCGATCAACTACTACACCAACCACTTCAACACCAACCCTCTAATACAGCTATAAAATCAGTCACTACAGCACGACAGACTTCTACACAAACAAGTATTATCACTACAACTGCTTCCCCAACTACCACAACACCACATAAACCATTAAAATAGCAAACGCTACAGTTTCTACAAATGACACCAACCACAATAATTTTGACACCAACCACTCTCACACCGAAAACCACCACTACACTACCAATCACTATAACACCAAAACCACAACTACGACAATGGACAACAACTTGAGCACCAACCAATACAACTTCTACACCAACAACTAATACACCACCAACTACTACTGTGTTGGTCGAACCACTACCATATAAACTACTACTACACTAACCAATACGACACCAACAACCAAATCTACTACCATGACCAGTACAACTTCAACCACTCCTGCAATTACACCAATCAAAAGAAGCTGGGCACTAACTACAACAACTATGCCCCAGCCTCTATGATCACAAGAATCACAACTATCATTCCAACCACCTCAGCTACTACTCCAACAACCACACCCACCTCTACTATTTCAGCTTAAGCAACACCACTTATTGCTGTATCAACCACTACTGTATCAACCATTATTACACTACTGCAACTATTTCATCAAAACACAACAGCAATTACAAGGTCTTTTCTGTAACATCAACCACTACTACAAATCAGTATAACTACATCATCAAACACTACAACCGCTATGCCAGTACACCACCAACCATTGCAACTACCGCGCCAACAACTTCAACACCAGCCACTACTACTTCACCCACTACAACTAATACAATAATCATTACAACACGATAGCCCCAACAACTATACTCAAACAGCCAGAACTACTACACTAGCCACTTCTACACCAATAAGTAATATATTAATCATTGTATGAAATTCGACTATACCGGCATCTATGACATCAACCACTATTACACAACTACTATGACTACCACACCAACCACTTCTACATCTAAACCTTGGACACTAACACTACTACATCAATCACTACACCACCAACAAATAGTACCCCAACTACTATAACAATTACTACACCAATGACTAAAACTCACAAATCACAAGTATCGCACAACCACTACTATATCAACCATTACAACTACTACACAAACACCTACTATACCAATCACTACAACACAAACCTCAACAGCACCAATAACTACTACAGCGACATCTGCAACACCAATGTTGACAACAAACAAAACTATTTCTGCAACAATTGCATACTGGACCATTACAACTTCTACACCAATAACTACATCACCAACCACCTCCACGCCACCCCCAAAACACGATAAAAACTAGTGCACCAACCATTATCACCTCTTCACCAACTACAGCACCAATCACGATTTTACCGCCAACAACAACACCAATAGCTACAACGATTATGGCGCAATTACCAACAACAGGACTACTATACAAACCATTTCGTCAGTAACTACGCCAACAACTGAAGCTGCTACACCATCCACTACAGCACCAATTGTTACAACACTGTCAGCTACTAAAGCGACAACTAAAATATCAACAACTATCAGTTGTACGCTAACAACTGCTACACCAATTACTATAACTACTATACCAACCTCTATAACTATGACAAAAACCGCTTCAACTACAACACCAACCAATACTACACTTTCCACTTCAACTTGAAGAGCTGGTACTCCAGTCGTTCTAACTACCATAGCACCAACCACTATGACACAACCCTACAACACAACCTCAACAACAGGTCAAACTGTTGCATCAACCACTACAGCAATTATATCAACCAATCCAACTACTATATCAACAACGACGTCTAAATCGTCAACCACAACTACTACATCGAGAACAACAACATCACCATTCACACCTATACCACCAAATCTTTCACACCTAACAATTACTACAATCAAACCACAATGACTACAACTCCAGCCATTACATATATTACCCAATGAAAACAAATTTCTACAACAGCGATCCCAATTTACAGCACCAAACACTACAGTTATTTATTAGTGTTTAACGACACTTTAACAGCCAAGGTCATATCCTGTTGGTGACAGTTTTCGGGAGAAGGAAGCCGGAGTAACCCCGAGCAACGACAAGCAGCTGCCAGCTCCCCAACATCGTAACTCCTCACTTCAGTACAGTCAGTGTTAGATTGGTTGAAGACATGCGCACCATCGACGTGTAGTACGCCTGACTACACGAAGTCATCGTACCTCCATGTGAACAATCAATGTGGTTAAGTGCCTTGCCCAAGGACGCAACGCGGGAGTCCGAATCGATTGCTCAGAAGGTCACCCATCCAAGGACTAACCGGGCTCGACGTTGCATAACTTCGGTGATCTGACGCGAACCGGTTACCACAACGCCACGGTGCCCCTATTACAGCTATTAAACCGACAACTGCAACACCAACCACTGCAATGGTTAAACCAACTACCCCACTAACCACTACAACCAACCACCACAACACCTACCACCACCACAATTACACCACCCACTGCAACTTCAACACCTTCCACAAGTACACCACCACTACAACTACAGGATCATTCATTACAACTTCAACATTACAACCCCCAAAACTAGTACGCCATCCACTGCTGCACAAACCACAACAACCATTCCATCTACTATACCAACAAGAACAACACCAAACACAGCCACAACTACAACTCTTACTATTGCATCAAGAACTACTATACCATCCACTACGACACCAAACAATGCATTGATTAAACAAACTACTGTAACTACTGCAACTACTGCAACAGCAACTACTTCTCTCAAAATAACAACCACCACATCAAACACATTATCCACTACACCAACAACAGATCCGAAACAAGAAGGGGAGCGGTTCGCTCACCAAAGGCAATATCTGTCGAAAAGTTTCTGTCTGTCGGGAAAACTGCTGGTCGGCCAAGCGTCAGCAATTTCTCCGATAAGCGCTGATTTGAAAAAAAAAGTTTACCATTTCCACTGTGCAAAAATACCCTTATAATTCCTATACCCTTGTACGAAAGTGTTCGTTATGAGTGTATGACATCAAGTGGTCATGTACGCGAAAATCATTCTTGCATTGTTATTATTTTAATGAATTACATTCATTAAGGAGCTATATAAGTAACGGACATTTGTTTACTTTGAAATTCCCAATGTGATATTCCATAAGTTTAAATGAAATACACAGAAAGTATACATCAGATTGAAGGCTTTGATGTACAGAACACGAAACATAGAATTGACAGAAGGAACCAATGGTTCAGAGCTGATAATAAAATAATATTTCCGGAGAATAACACGTGGTCAAATGTGCTTCGGATATCCAGGAACAAAGCTAGGAAAGCCAGTTGGGATCATTTTAGGTTTTTGTCGGTCGTTCCGGTGATTCCACATACTCCTATCGAACCTGACATACCTTTTGGGGTCTCTCTGTTCTATAGCTCTACTTGCTGTTTTTACCAACCCTCGATCGCAGTCACTTCTCCAAGGAAGAACACTCAAACAATTGACAAATACGGCCTATGAGATGACAGATGGTACTTTCATGTAGTACCTAGCAGCTTTGTAAATAGTAGGGTAGTATTGGTGGAATCATAAGCATCAGTAGTGGTGGAAAACTGAAGTTCTCGACGAAGACATTAGAGCTGATAGTAATGGCAGGAGATAGTGGTAGCCATAAGGGCTAGCAGTCATCATAGATCATGCAGTGGGATAGACAGTAGATGCAAGTGTAGATGACGTCGTAGTGCTAAAGGAGGAGAGTGAGAATATAATCTGATAGTATCAGTGCACTTGTAGACAGCGGATGGCAACACTAGTAGTAACAGCTAGAAGTGAATTGATAGGAAACGATATTGTAAAACGCCAACTAGTGAAAATAATATTAATATTATCCAGGCGTAGAGTGGTAGTAGATGCGTAGCTGGATAGAAGTTATGACCGAACAATCACTGTAGAGTTAATAGCAGTGACAAGATACGGGCAGCCAAAGGCCTTGTAGTGACCAGAAAAGATAGTGGAGTGATGTAGAAAGTAAAAACAACGGAAGAAGGCATTGGTATAGAACCATTACCAGAAGACAATAAGAGAGGTGGATGATAGTTTGTGAACTTGTTTACCGGGGATGGCAAGACAACATGTAGGATTAGCACCTAGTAGTGAATTGACAGCAGACAGCGGTAGTATAAACCAATGATAGGATCCCGAATGAATAGTATTGGTAGTTCCAGGACAGACAGGAAACTCTGGCATTAGGCAAGCACAGGCACAATGACAGCAGACCATAGCAGAGAGCGCTAGCTATGAGATAAGCATGTATTGGTACTATTGGCAGTTGTGGCTGGGCCTAGTAGTTAGATATACTCCTATAATATCGATCGTACCCTTCTCATGCCTCCACCAGTTAGAGGTCACACGCCCTCATTACAACCACGTTTTGCCATAGAAACCAAGACGGCGGTCTGCAGTAAACAAAATGGACGACACACAAGCAGACGTGATGGGCATGCACACTAACCCCACGTATCACAATGATGATGTCGTCACAACGGGAGTTTCCTTGATAACATACGTGACGCCCACAAGGCAAACGTGTCATAACATAACTTCCAGTATCATGCTATTTAGGCAAAACGTGTCCACGACATACTCAGCGTTCACACTGTCGAGTGCCACTTTAGCCAACTGAAACATTTTGATTTGGCACTATAACATCTCCGCTTGGTTAACATTTTGGCACCAAACAAATCTTTGTTGGTGATAAAATAAACCAAGGAATTGTTTTATTAAGTGCCATAAAATAAACGCATCACCTGGCAATTAAGGCTTAGACACCCATAGGTTTTCACAAAGCTAACCACTGCAAATAAAGAATGGTTGGTTGATAAACATGATTGATAGGCAGGCAGTGGCAGAGGTGACAATCTAGTATTTAATTAAGCACATTAAATGGTTAGTTCTTTCATCGCCTTCATCATTTATTGCTTGCTTGGTTCTCCGAGCGAACGAGCATACCTGTGAAATCTCCACATCAGAGGAAAGGACAGAAAGCCGACACCATGAGTGGACATCCTGAAAAGAGTCCGAGGAAGAAAAGAAAGCCACCATCAGACAAACGTCTGGACGCCAGACAATTGGAAGCCTGGCTGGAAAAGAGAACTGAGAGACACAGGAGAAGGATAGGGCGACAACCTCCAAACCGTCTCCACCACATTCTCCCCGCCTTCGGCAGTTCGCGCATCTTCACCAAACAGGTCGAAAGGCAGAGATGAGAAGGAGGAGAAGGAGGAGGAAATGGAAGTCAACCTATATGGACCTGGATCTCCGATTGGCTCTGAGCAATCCAGCCGCTGCTGCAACAGTTCCAACAGTTCCAGCAAATCCGTACTATCGGAATCCGAAAAGAACACAAAGACTACGACCATACGAACAGACCATGGACCTTCTTCACCCAAGCTATAAACGAGGCAAGCATCAAGGACCACGACGACCTCACGATAAATTACAGTGGCTCTGTAAGACAATGCACTACATGCATAAAAGACACCTGCACTGAATCCATCCAGAGAATGATTCTAAAACCTCACCGAAAAATAACTATTAGAATATAGATCGCAGCCAGAGTTTCCACCGCTATAAGTGCAGCGGTCGAGGTATAATGGCTATTCACCAACCAGCCTAGTTGGCCCAGATCTCTTAGTCTCATGGTAAATCGGTCGCTTTATGTGCTAGATGTCGACGGTCCGAGCCTCGGCTCCTGCACTTCTCTCTCGAGATGTTACATTGGTGCCGAGACCAGCCCTCAGCAGTTGGTGACATTGTGGAAGCTGTGCTGAAGCACTGTGGATGTTTCGACCGCTCTGAGGTGGAACCTGTGGGTGAATCTCAAAGAACGTGAGATTGGTGTAGCGGTCGAGGTATAAAGGACATTTACCACCTAGCATTGTGTGCTGGAGGTCGACGGTTCGAGCCTCAGCTTCCGTAATTCTCTCTCGATTTGTTGCATATGAAAGAGATGCGATCGTCCTCCTAATGCCTCGAACGCTCCCCTCCCTTGCCACGCCAAAATATAACGGAAAAACATTATACGGTCACAGAGGGTCGAACGGAGCTTGCTCCAAGCCGCCCCTGCGCGCCTTCGGCGCGCAAAAACCAATATATTCAATTCGGTTCGATACTTATTTACCGGCGTCAATTGTCGTTGCTTGGTAATTAAGCATATTTTATGAAAAATAATAAACCTTCAGTTTTACAAAAGCCATCTTTAAATTAGATAAATACTTCACCTGACACACCATCAGCTCGATTAGTCCACATTTTCATTTTTTTCACACCTTGGACTCCCATGTGTCAACATCGTTGAAATGGAGCTCCCGTTCCAATTAACTCTGCTATGTCTGAGGGCTGCCCTTGCTATCATTAGGAGTATCCAAGAGTGCAAGAGAGAAATTCACTTACCAGTATATATTGACAGAATAACAGAACAGGTCCTTGGAGAGGTGTCATATCTTTCGTGATTGGTATTTCCTCCCGCACTGGTCACTCCTACTAACCCGGACAAGGTGGTCGATCACTTTAACCACCGAATCTGTGAAGAATAAGAACAAGGTATGGACCCTCCGCCAGACAACGAGATGCCCGCCGAATGACGGAGTTTTGGGGGAAAGAGAGAGAAGAAAGAGAAGGGGACAAGTGAAGGCGCCTAAAGGCCAATACCTGCTCCCCTGACCAGTCCTTGTCTAGCCCGGTGCCCCATCGGGGGATGAGTGTCCAGAGGACTCAAAGATTGTCAGGAGACAAATTAGTCTCCATCCTCAACCCCATGTTCGTCTGAAGAGGAGATGGAAATTTGTCTTTGTAACAGGAAGGTTACTCAGAAGATGCACTTTCCACACCTCAGACTACCACTCCTCCAGCTTTTTAAGACCAGAGCCCTTACCAGGGGGTGAGCACAGCGGACTTCATGGAGGTGTCCCTGTGAGTGGAGGTCAGTAACTAGGAGCTGCGACTCAGGGTGCAGGATAAGTGCGAAGTTTACCAATCGTACGGGATAATCGGATGAGGACACTATCTGCTAAATGACATACGGGTATAACAGTCCTCAACCGCAAAGAAAGACGTAACCGAAGCATGCAGGGCGAGACCATACTATCCAAATCAGCCCCCAAGCTCTCCTCCTCCAATTCCTATAATACCGACAACACCAACTGCCGCGATCTCTCCAACACAACCACCTCCTTCCCCGAAAAAACCGCAGGAGACACAAACGCCGCTGACGACCTAAATAATTTGCTCCTTTGCCCCGCTAAGAAATAAAAAAAAATCCCAAAACCCTATAGTTGCAGAGAGTCGAAAGGAAAGGGACCTGTCGTCGTCAATAATAATGGTACAAGGCCTTAATGGTTCCAGGCTGTAATGTTAGTAGAACACTATAGTATTGGCCGACTGCAGTCGATCATTGGACATATGATTGTGCCAATGGACAAGTCAGTAGTAGTGGCCGAGATGCCACCAGGGTCAAAGGGTACTTGGAACCATAACTATCTTCAGATAGATATCCTCCTCAAAACGTATCCTCAAATGGTATGTCACCATGCCATAGGTATCCTCAGATACAAAATGAGGCTAAGAGGGTTGGTAAATTAGACCTCAACCAGGGATTTTCTCATGGCCTCATACGAATACGATAAAAAGGGATGCCGAATGCCAGACGTTTTCCAAAAAGGGATTCCACAGACGGTGGCCATCCGCTACCGATATGAGGCTAAGAGGGATGGTAAATTAGACCTCATTGAGGGATCTTCTCATCAACCTCATGGACTTATACGAGAAAAAAAAGGGTGCCGAAGGCAGGGCGTTTTTCCAAAAAGGGATTCTTAAAAAGGTATTCCACAGAACGTGGCCATTCGATACCGAGATGAGGCTAAGAGGGATTGTAATTTATACCTCATTGAGGGATTTTCTCATGGTCCTCGTGGCCTCATACTATGAAATGGCCAGACGTTTTCCAAAAAGGGATTCTCACAAAGGGGGTATACGGGACATGGTGGTAAAGTAAATCCGATCTGGATAAATTAAACGAAACAGGAAAGAGCTGGAGTACTCAAAATAGGTTCTGAATTAGCCAGAACAGACCAGAAAAGCTAAATATAGTAACAATAAGCAAAACTGTTCCAACTGATAGGCTCTACTTGAGTGTACTCCAGAACAAATTACAGGACCGGGTAGTAGACAGACGCTATAGCATAGATACATATATAAAGGTAGAAGATTCCGAATAACGGGTAGAAACCGAGAATTGGGAGAAACGCTGAGCCAAATAAACAATTGACTGGTCTCTTTGGGTAATTATATTCACTCTTATACAAAAGAACGCGTCTTATAGTACTACCTGCCACTCTGATAAGCCCAACATAGACCTTCTCCGTGTCCATTACCGTAGTTTGGAGGTGATCTTGGCTATTTGGAAGGATTGTTGGGTTGTTTGTGGTAATTCTTCGAAGTAAATGAACCCGAAAACTATTCCTATTCAATTGAACACACCTTTTACGGAAACACGTATTATCCAAACAACGAACGAACTAACATCACATATCACTATGGTACTTACGTCACAACATGGTCTCTCACGAGAGTTACCATGACAACCAAACATTGCGCCACTGGGTCACGTGAAATGACGTCACTTCCAAGATCACTCACCGCCCCCCCCCCCCCAAAAAAAAGGGGGTGAAAGATGCGAGACCTACTACTGTGACACATTTTAGAGATATGTTCGTCCTTTTCTGTTTGGGACATTAATTGAGTCGATGGTGCACTTGCCTTCAGCCACTGCTAATTCTGCTTGTGTCGGTTTAGTAAGTTGGAGAGTCTGACAGTTGCTCGACCCTGCCCAGTGGTTCTCCATTGGTACTCCTTCTTCCACCCATAAATTTGTTCCACACGATATGACCCTGACTGCTGAAAGTGCTATTAAACTGCAACAAATAAACAAACAAACATCGTTGCCAGCGATTCTCTCAAGCTACCTGACGTTCGAAACACCAATTTTTCACCGGCCTCGAGTCAGTAAAGCTCATCTTAACCACAGGTACGTAGTCTGAAATGAACCGTAAATGTAAGCTAGATTTGGTATACGAGAGTCCAACACGAGGTGACCCTGTCTGTCGAAATTGTCTTTAAACCCTAATAAATAAACAGATAGTAAACGGGAGAGGCCTTAAACCGTGATAATTAATTACTTTATTCAGCACATGCCACAGAAGAACCCACCTATCTCATCAGAATTTGGCATCGAAACATTTATTTGGCTTAAAATATTCAGGTTGGGTGAAAATTTGGCACCACACAATTCTAGGTCAGTGTGAACAATAACATCCTTCTGGCAACATGGACAACAGCGCAGGGAAGCTATAAAGAAAGACCAAGTAAGGTACACAGTGTTCACGCTACAACAACACACCAGACAGGTATATCTAATAACACAACGGGATCAGACATTATGTGCTATCCTTAGCAACCATAGGATTGTATAGGAAGCATATATAGGATTGTACGGTAAAAATCGATAGGTCGACCAATCTACTGGGAAAATAAAATTGTCTAAAGGGTTACAAACAGTCTATACCATAAAGCCTGATGAATCTAAAATTGTAACTAGAGAGTCAGAGGCCATTCCACTACTATGAATCCTCACAAGACAATAAAATACACCCACAGAACGCCACGATATGACATTACACCCAATAATTATGTAGCATATAAACATCCCCTCGGCTGACAATGGACTAAAAAATAGCATGAACTGCCCATCCACACTATACCACTTCTACACAACAAATGTGCCACATTCTGAGGGTCGCCTGACATCAATTCAAAACTACATAACAAACAGCTGAACACCAACGTTTGCTTGTTAGATAATAACAAAGGACGTCGAGATAATTGTGCCAGTTCTGGAATGTGATTTAATTTCTTCCCAGGCTCGTAGCTATGCTCGCATACTGGGGGTGAGGGGTGTGGCATGTTTGCCCGACCATGAAATGAATTTGCTGGACGGTTCTTATGAACCCATATATTCGCTTCTCGGAGAGCTATTCAGACAATTAGTCTACATTTACCGTAGGTTAACCATGACAGTCGGCAGTCAGTAATGCCACAGAAAGAAAACGTGGAATTCTGTCATTGCTTTTACCGCGGCATTTCCGATTGCCGTGGCTAATTTGGAGGCCCAAGTGTCTCAAATATCACCAAACGAGCAATCATCCGTGGCAGTCTTAAAACTATGCGGTGAACAAGACCATTATCAGGCAGTGGTATTCAACATAGCCATCGACCAACGAGACAAAGAATTTATTTTTCATGTTCATCACAACTTTCTCACTGGTCACATTCACGAGTGAAGAGAGAAAAGAGCTCGGCGAATAGGTTGCTTGTGGTCCATATCCAGGCAAAACGCCCCCCCCCCCCCCCCCTCTAGAACCCTGTTCTCCTCAATCTATTTTCCATGAAAATTCTTGGGTCATCATCGAGTTTGTGTCTCTAAAAGTATCCATCCTTGACGAGAACGTTCAGATGTCCAAGGCATGCACTTGTATGTATCTATTTTTCTAGGATTCTACAGATCCTGTTCGGCTTCTGTCTTTCCCGGTGGTATATTATAGGGATGGTGGGGAGGGGTGGGGGGGGGTGGGGTCGTACGCGTGGTGTCGCATGATCAGGCCCGTGGTGTGAGCCAATCCAGTCATATCACTTTTTTATTAGCTGCATTGAGAGACCGTTTTAAAATACAAGATACACAACGACTCCCCTTAGCCACCTTAAGACAGTAAAACTACTCCTGTAGAATTTCATTTCTGTGTGGTCATAAGGGCTCTGTATTTGTATTCACGGAGGTGACTTCAGCTCCTTATTCGATATTCAGTAAACTGCCGAGAGGCATTAAACAAAACCCACCGTAGGGTGGCACACCACAAACACTATTACCAGAGGGGTCAGCCACCCCGGCCAACCAATTCCAACCGTCCAACCAAGAGGCTTAAAAACAGGGGTTTTGATTTTCTGGGCCATTTGAAGGAATAGAATCATATAAATACCACCGTTGGGTGGCACACCACAAACACTACTACCAGAGGGTCAACCACCCAGGCCAACCACTTCCAGCCGTCCAACCAAGAGGCTTAAAAACAGGGGTTTGGATTTTCTCGGCCGATTGATGCAATAGATGCAAATAAATACCACCAAAGGGTGGTGCACCACAAACACTATTACCAGAAGGGTCAACCACCCCGCCCAACCGCCGCGAACTGTCCAACGAAGAGGCTTTAAAACAAGGGTTTTGATTTTCTCGGCCGTTTGACGCAATAGATTCAAATAAATGCCACCATAGGGTGGCACACCACACACACTATTACCAGAGTGGTCAACCACCCTGACCAACCACTTCCAATCGTCCAACCAAGAGGCTTAAAAACAGGGTTTTTGATTTTCTCGGCCGTTTGATGCAATAGATTCAAATAAATACCACCATAGGGTGGCACACCACAAACACTATTACCAGAGGGGTCAACCACCTCGGCCTACCACCGCCGACCGTCCAAACAAGAGGCTTAAAACAGGGTTTTCATTTTCTCGGCCGTTTGACGCAATACGTTCAAATAAATACCACCATAGGGTGGCACACCACAACCACTATTACCAGAGTGGTCAAGCACCCCGGTCAGCCTCCAACAACCCTCCAACCAAGAAGCTTAAAAACAGAGGTTTTGATTTTCTTGGCCGTTTGACACATCAGATTAAAAAAATATCACCATATGGTATCACCCCACAAACTCTATTACCAGAGGGGTCAATCACCCCGGCCAACCACAGCCAACCGTCCAACCAAGAGGCTTAAACACAGGGGTTTTGATTCTTTTCGCCGTTTGGCGCAACATATTCAAATAAATACCACCATAGGGAGGCACACTACAAACACCGTTTCATCCAACGTCGTGTATGCTGACTGATTCTGGGTGCATTGACATGTAAAGCCACTCGCGGGCTCTTTGCGCGGAGGCGGCGGCTGAGGTGTATAGGTATATGACGGCCTGTGAATGAATGAGCATCGCTATTAGGAGGACAGTGGCCATGTCACCGGATACATGCCCCTGATTGGTTGGGGTATTGTCACTCGGTGAGTGGATGGCGGACCCTGTGTGTTCAGGGGACCTATTGCTCCCACTACAACTGAATAACACCCGGAGACTTATTCCCCATATGACCCCTCTTTATGGGGCAACCAAGGCCCTAAAAGTGACAACCTCCCAGAAAACCTTCTAGATGGGCAAATCTGATCAAATAAAAGGTGCCGTAGGGTGGCACAAATAAAGACGAGTTGATTGACATGTTGCCTGTCTCCATATGACTCCCCTCTTTATGGGGCAACCAAGGCCCTAAAAGTGACAACCTCCCAGTAAACTTTCCAGATGGGAAAATCTGGTCAAATGAAAGGTGCTGTAGGGTGGCACGAATAAAGACGAGGTGATTGACATGTTGCCCGGCTCCATATGACCCTATTTATGGCGCAACCAAGGCCCTAAAAGTGGCAACTTCCAAGAAAACCTCCTAGATGGGCAAATCTGATCAAATAAAAGGTGTCATAGTGTGGCACAAATGAAGAAGAGTTGATTGACATGTTGCCTGTCCCCACATGACCCCTCTTTATGGGGCAACCAAGGCCCTAAAAGTGACAACCTCCCAGAAAACCTTCTAGATGGGCAAATCTGACCCAAATAAACGTTGCTTTAGGGTAACACAAATGAAGACGAGTTGATTGAAATGTTGCCCGTCCCCATGGGGCAACCAAGTCCCTAAAAGTGACAACCTCCCAGAAAACCTTCTAGATGGGCAAATCTGATCAAATAAAAGGTACTGTAGGGTGGCACAAATGAAAATGAGTTGATTGGCATGTTGCCCGTCCCCATATGACCCCTCTTTATGGGGCAATCAAGGCCATAAAAGTGACAACCTCCCAGAAAATCTTCTAGATGGACACGTCTGATCAAATAGAAGGTGTTGTAGGGTGGCACAAATGAAGACGAGTTGATTGACATGTTGCCTGTCCCCACATGACCCCTCTTTATGGGGCAACCGAGGCCCTAAATTTGACAAGCTCCCAGAAAACCTTCTAGATGGGCAAATCTGATCAAATAAAAGGTGCTGTAGAGTGGCACAAATGAAGAGACGAGATGATTGACATGTTGCAGGTCCCCATATGACCCCCTCTTTATGGGGAAATCAAGGCCCTAAAAGTGACAACCCCCCAGAAAACCTTCTAGATGGGCAAATCTGATCAAATAATAGGTACTGCAGGGTAGCACAAATAAACAGGAGTTGATTGGCATGTTGCCCGTCCCCATATGACCCCTCTTTATGGGGTAACCAAGGCCCTAAAAGTGACAGCTTCCCAAAAAACATTCTAGATGGGCAAATCTGATCAAATAAAAGATGCTGTAGGGTGGCACAAATGAAGACGAGTTGACTGACATATTGCCCATATTGACATCGCGAATAAACTTGCGTTAACTTAGCGGATAGACTCCGCGAGTATATACCCGAGTTTAACACTAGATTAACGCTAGTTAATCCGCGATGTCAATGCTTGTTTATCCGCGCGGATAACGTGAGTTTATCCACGAGTTATACGCGAGGTTAACGTGAGTTTATCCCTGAGGTTACTGCAAGTTTATCCGCTAATTAGTTAATCAGCAAGGTTAACACAACTTTAAGCAGCGTTTATCCGTGAGTTTATCTGCGTGTTTAACGTGTGTTGTGTTTAGCGCGAGGTAATCCTTGTCGTTAACTCCAGTTTATTCACGAGATTAACGTGAGGTTAATGGGAACCTGTTCGCGAGGTTAACGCGAAGCTATCTGCAACGTTAACGCCAGTTTAACGCCAGTTTAGCAGAGTTAAATGCGAGTTTAACTGCGATGTTAACGCGAGTACATACGCGAAGTTAACGCGTGTTTAATGCATGTTCGTCCGCAAGGTTAATGCGAGTTTGGCGCGAGTTTATCCGGGAGGTTAACGCGAGTTTTTCAAGGAGGTTACCATGTCTTTAAGGCGACTTTATCGGCGGGGATAACGCGAGTTTGTCGCGAGTTTATCCGCACGGTTAATACAAGTTTATCCGCGAGGTTACCTCGAGTTCAACGTGAGTTTATCGGCGAAGTTAGCGTGACTTTATGTGAGAGGTTATCGCGAGTTTATTCATGTTGTTAGCGCGAGTACAACGCGCTAGGTAAACTTGGGTTTAATGCGAATTTGTCCGCGAGGTTATCGCGAGTTCATACGCGTTGTTAGCGAGAGTTAACCCGCGATGTTAACTCACTCGAGTTTAACGCGAGTTCATCCGTGAGGTTAGCGCGAATTTAACGCGAGTTTATCTGGAATATTAATTAGTTTATGCGCAAGTATATTACGAGTTTATCCGCGATATTATGGCGAGTTTGACGCGAGGATTACGTGGGTTTATCCGTGATGTTAACGCGAGACTGGTGCGAGTTTATTCAGGAAGTTAACGCGAGGTTATCCCCGAGGTTAACTCGAGTTCATTGCTAGTTTATCGGCGATGTTCACGCGGGGTTAACGTGGGTTTATCCTGACGGTTAACGCGCCTTTGGCGCGAGATTATCGGCGACGTTTACGTGAGTATGTGCACGAGGTTATCGCGAATTTATCCTCGTTGTTATCTCGAGTTAAACGCGATGTTAACGCGAGTGCTTATTGGCTAGGTTTGGCGCGAGTATACCCACGAAGTTAACGCGAGTTAATCTGCGAGGTTAACGCGAATTTACCCGAGAGGTTAACTCGAATTTAACGCGAGTTTAACCGCGAGTTAACGCTTTGAAGCGTGTCCATCCGCGAGTTTAACGCGTGTTTATCCACGATGTTAATGCGAGTTTTACACGAGTTTAACGAGTTAATTTGCGAGATTAACGTGCGTTTGTCGGTGCAGTCAACGCGAGGTTATGCGTGACGTCAACGTGAGTTTTTCATCCAGATTATATCTAGTTTATCCGCGATATTAATGCGAGTTTTTGCGCAAGGTTATCGCGAGTTTATCCGCGTTATTAGCGCGAGTTTAACGTGAGTTTATCCACGAGGTTAATGTGATTTTATCCGAGAAGTTAACACGAGTTTATCAGCGAGGTTAACTCGAGTTTTACGCGAGTTTATCCACGATTATAACGAGAGATTATGTGAGACGTTAACGCGAGTCTATCCGCGAGGGTAACGCGAATTTAACGCGTGTTTGTAAGCGTGTTTAACACGAGTTTCTCCCATCCATTAACGTGAGATAACAGCGAGTCCATTCGTTAAAGTAACGCGTGTGTATCCGCAGGATTGGTGCGAGTTTACGCGCGACGCTAACGCGAGTTTATCCGCGAGGTTAACTCGCGTCTAACACGAATTTATCCGCTTGGTTAACGCGATGTTGACGCGCGTTCATCCCCGAGTGTAACGCGAGTTTATTCTCGAGGTTAACACGAGTTTAACACACACGAGTTTAATCCGCGAGGTTAACATGTCGTTATCGGCACGGTTAGCGCGAGTTTATCCGCGATTATAACACGAGTTTATGTGCGAGGTTATCGCGAGTTTATCCGCCTATTTTTCCGCGAGGTCGGCGCCAGTTTATCCCGTGGGCTGAGGCGAGTTTATCCCGGAGGTTAACTGAAGTTTATCTGCGAGGTTATCGCGAGTTTAAAGCGAATTTATCGCGAGTTAATCCCCGAGGTTATCCTGAGATTATCGCGAGTCTATCTGTCAGGTTTAGCGAGTTTATCCGCGAGGTTATCTAAAACTTTACGTGAGTTTATCCGTGATTATAATGCGAGTTTGTCCGAGAGGTTAGCGCGAGTTTGGCGCGAGTTCATCTGCGAGTTTAAGGCGATTCTGTCGGCGATGTTAACGCGAGTTGATGTGCGAGGCTATGCGAGTTTATCTACGTTGTTATCGAGAGATAAAGGTGAGGTTAACGCGATTTTAACACGAATTTATTCCCGAGATTATCGCGAGTTTATCTGCTTTGTTAGCGATTGTTAACCCTCGACGTTAACGTGAGTTTATCAGCAAAGTGAACGCGAGTTTATTAACAAGGTTAGCGCGTGTTTAACGTAAAATCTAATCCACAAGGTTGACGCGAGATTAACCCTAGCTGATCTGTGACAATAAGGGGTGTTAAACCACGCGGTTAGCGGGAGTTTATGCGCGACGTTAATGCGAGTTCAAAGCGAGTTTATTCCCGAGATTAACGCGAGTCTATCCGGTAGCTTAGCGCGAGTTTATCCGCGATTGTAAGGCGAGATTATGCCCGAGATTATCCGCTTGTTTTTCAGCGAGTTCGTCCGCGAGGTTAACGTCGCGTATTTGCCCGGGATAGTAATGCGAGTATATCCCCGAGGTTAACAAGAGATTGACGCGAATTAATCCACGAGGTTAACGCGAGATTAACACGAGTTAATCCAGGAGATTAATGCGAGTTAATCCGCGAGGTTAACGCGAATTTAACGAGTGTTTGTCCGCTAGTTGAATGCGAGTTTATCCTTGGGGTTAAAGCGAGATTAACGCGAGTGTATCGGCGAGGTTAACGCGAGTGTAACGCAAGTTTAACGCTAGGTAATCCGCGATGTTAACGTGCGTTTAGCCGCGATTGTAACGCGAGTTTATTCCCGAAGCTAAAGGGAATTTAACGCGAGTTTAACGCGAGTTAATCCGCGAGGTTCACGCGTGATTATACGCAACGTTAACCCGAATTTAGCGCGTGTTTCTCCGCGAGTTTAACACGAGTATATTCCCGAGGTTAACAAGAGATTATCGCGAGTTAATTCATGATGTTTACGCGTGATTATCCGCGTGGTTGACGCGAGTTTATCCACGAGTTTAACGCCAGGTAATCCGCGAGGTTCAAGTGACATTATCCCCGATGTTAGCGCGTGTTTATCTGCGAGTTAATCAGCAAGGTTAACCCGAGTTTATTCAGGAGGTTAACTCGAGTTTAGCGCGAGTTTATCCGCGAGTTTAACGCGTGTTTAACGCCACTCGTGGTTAACACGCGTTTATCCCCGGGAATAGCGCGAGTTTAATGGGAGTCTGTCAGAGAAGTTAATGCCAGTCTATCCGCAAGGTTAACGCCAGTTTAACGCGAGTCTATCCGCTAGGTTTAGTCGAGTTGAACGCGCATTTATCTGCGATGTTACCGCGAGATTATGTGCGACGTTAACGCTTGTCTGTTCGCGAGTTAAAGATGGGTTTATCCCCGAGGTTAATGCGAGTTTATTCGCGAGGGCTATCGTGAGTTTATGCGCGACGCTAACGCGAGTTTATTCTCGAGATTAACGCGAGTCTAACCGCTATGTTAACGCGAGGTTAACTCGAGTTTAACGCGAGTTTATCCGCGAGGCTAACTCAAGTTGAACGCGAGTTCATCCTCGAGGTTACCCGAGTTTATCCGCAAGGTAAACGGGAGTTTATCCGCGTTGTTAGCGCTAGTGTGACGAGACGTTAACGCGAGTTTATCCGTGAGGTTAACGCGTGTTTAAGGCGAGTTTGCCCGCAAGGTTAACGCGAGTTTAACACGAGGTTATCTGCGAGATTAACACAAGTGTAACGCGAGGTTAACGCGAGTTTTGCGCGAGTTTAACGCGTGTTTAATGCGACTCGTGGTTAACACGAGTTTATCCCCGGGAATAACGCGAGTTTAATGGGAGTCTGTCAGAGAAGTTAATGCGAGTCTATCCGCAAGGTTAACGCCAGTTTAACGCGAGTCTATCCGCTAGGTTTAGTCGAGTTGAACGCGCATTTCTCTGCGATGTTACCACGAGATTATGTGCGACGTTAACGCTTGTTTGTTCGGGAGTTAAACATTGGTTTATCCCCGAGGTTAATGCGAGTTAATTCGCGAGGTTAACGCGTGTTTATCCGCGACGCTAACGCGAGTTTATCCACAAGTGTAACGTGAGGTTAACGCGAGTTTTGCGCGAGTTTTTCAACGAGATTAGCACGAGTTTATCCACGAGTTAATCCGCGAGGTTAACGAGTGTTTGTACGCGAGTTTAACGCTAGTATATCCCCGAGGTTAAAGCGCGATTAACGCGAGTTAGTCCGTGAAGTTAACGCATGTTTGTCCGCATGATTAGTGCGCGTTTGGCGCGAGAATATCCGAGAGTTTAACGTGAGTTAATCCGGAAGGTTAACGCATGTTTATCTGCGAGGTTTACGCGAGGTTTAAGCGAGGTTAATCCGAGTTTAACGCGAGTTAATCCGCGATGTTAACTTGTGTTTACCCGCGAACATAACGCGAATTTATCCCTGATGTTATGGCGAGTTTAACGATAGTTAATCCGCCAGTTTAACGCGCGTTCATCCCCGAGGTTAATGCGACATTAACCCGCGTTAATAAGCGAGGTTAACGCGTGTTTATACGGGAGATGAGCGCGGGTTTATAGTCGACACTAATGCGAGATTATCCGCGAGATTAACTCTCGTCTATCCGCTTGGTTAAGGCAAGTTTAAAAGGAGTGTTACGCAAGTTTATTGGCGATGTTAACGGACGTTTATGCGCGAGGTTATTGCGAGTTTGTCCGCGTTGTTAGCGTGAGTACAACGCGAGGTTACCTCGAGTTTAACGCAAATTTATCTGCCAGGTTATCGCGAGCTTAGCCGCGTTATTAGATAGAGTTAACTCGCGAGTTTAATGCGCGTTTATCCCTGATATTAGTGTGAGTTTAATGCGTGTTTATCCTCGATATTAATGCGAATTGATGGACAAGGTTATCGCGAGTGTATCCGCGATATTATCGCGAGTTTGACGCGAGGTTAACATGAGTTTACCCGCGAGGTTAACGCGAGTTTGTCGCGAGTTTATCCGGAGGTTAACGCGAGGTTATCCTCGAGAGTAACTCGAGTTCAATGCGAGTTTATCGTCGATGGTAACGCCAGGTTAACGTGAGTTTATCCAGGCGACACTAACGCGAGTTTAACCGCGAGATTAACGGGAGTCTAACATCTAGGTTAAAGTGAGTTTAACGGAAAGTAATCCTGGAGGTTAACGCTCGTTTATCGCGATGTTAAGGCGAGTTTAAGGCGAGTTTTACGCTAGTTAACCCGCGAGGTTAACACGCGTTAATCCCTGAGGTTAATGCGAGATTAACGCGAGTTAAATCGCGAGGTTAGGGTGTGTTTATCCGCAGGATTAGCGCGAGTTTATGTGCGACGCTAACGCGAGATTATCCGCGAGATTAACGCGAGTCTATCCACTAGGTTTACGCGTGTTTAAAGTGAGGTCAACTCGAGTTTAACACCAGTTCATCTGGGAGGTTAATTCGTGTTTAAGGGGAGTTTATCCGCGTCGTTAGCGCGAGTTTGACGCGAAGTTAATGCGAGAGTATCCGTGAGGTTAGCGCGTGTTTATCCGCAACGTTAACGCGAGATTAAAACTCGTGGGTAAACTCATGCTAAACTCCCGCTAACCGTGCGGATTAACACCCGTTATCCTCTCGGGTTAACTAGCGTTAATCTCGCGTCATCCTCATAGATTAACAAGCGTAAACGTAAAACTCGCGTTAACATCGCAGATAAACTTCCGTTAACCTCGCGGGTAAACAAACTCGCGTTAACCTCGCAGATATTCATGCGCCAAACTCGCGATAACCTAGTGGATAAACTCCTATCAAACTCCCTTTAACCTTGTGTTAACCTCGCATTAAACTCGCGTCAACCTCGTCGATAAACTTGTGTTATACTCGCGTTAACCTTGCGGATAAACTCGCGCTAACCTCACGGATAAACTCGCGCCAAACTCGCGTTAACCTGACGAATTGACACTCGCCAACAATGCTGATAAAGTCGCGATAACCTCGCGGATAAAATCGCGTTAACATGGCCGATAAATTCGCGTTAAATTCGAGGTAACCTACAGCACCTTTTATCTGATCAGATTTGCCCATCTAGAAGGTTTTCTGGGAGGTTGTCAGTTTTAAGACCTTGGTTGCCCCATAAAGAGGGGTTCCAATGGGGACGGGCAACATGTCAATCAACTCGTCTTCATTCATGCTGCCGTACAGCGCCTTTTATTTCATCAAATTTGCGCATCTAGAAGGTTTTCTGTGAGGTTGTCACTTTTAGGGCCTTGGTTGCCCCATAAAGAGGGGGTCATATGGGGAGGGCAACATGTCAATCAACTCGTCTTCATTTCTTTGATGGAATAAAAAATGTCAAATGTCAAATAAGGAATAAGTAACTAACTTCACGTCGCTCCTCAGTATACCTGAGAAGATGGTACTCGACAAGGGCCTCAAATTTATACCAACGCCTCCAAAACCTATCAAATCCTTCTTCAATGAGGATATCCAGTTGCTTCACAATAGAATGAGATTGAGAGTTATACATGCTGACCAACAGCACCGGTTTATTAACCTCTTGCACAAGTGGACCAATACCGCTCCAACCACTTGTCACAATGTTACAGTGGAAACATACCTATCTAAGACGAAAATAGAACTCCTACAGTGTGTTAACCCCTCGCGCCTCCGCATCTGCCGCAATAATATGACCAAGGTGGAGCGAATTGCGCTAAATAGCCTCCGGTGGAACCGCAACATTGTCACTAAACAGTCGGATAAAGGGAATCAACTGTTCTACTCGACCGCACTACTTATGTAGCTGAGGGCCTTCGACAACTTACCTCGGCCCTCCACTTTAAACCGTTCCCCCGTGATATAACGGCACGTACCACACTCGATGTCCGGAATCACTTGGAACGTATGCACAGTAACCACGAGATTGATCATAAAATGCATACATCGCTTCAACCTAAATTGGACACGACCAAACAGCCTGCCCTCTACATTCTACCAAAGATACACAAGGACCCGCCTACAACGGGTTGGCCGATCATTGCGGGTTGCAGCAGCCCCACTACCTATATATCCGGTCTACTTTACTTTTTCCTGGTTCCCATTGTGAAGAAACAACATGCGTGTATACGGGACACTTCCCACTTCATCTAACTCATTGAGGAGGCACCTATCCCTCCTGATTCCATTTCTGCCGACATTGCCAATATGTACACAACATATCGCACGAGGAAGCTATGGCAGCTGTCGAAAGGGCTCTGATTGAGAACCATATTTACCATATCTCATACGCAAACCATGGACTACTTTACTACTAACGCCCCTTAAGCTTATACTTGAGCGCAACTGCTTCCAGTTTGATGGACAGTCCTATATCCAAACACTGGGAGCTGCCATGAACAGTAAGGCCAGTCCTGAAATAGCCGATATCACGGCCCATACCTCTGCGACCACACTACTTTCAATGGGCCAGGGCAAAATTTACAATTGGCTCCGATATCGTGATGATACCTTTATCATCTGGACGGGATCCGAAGCGGACCTGCAGAGATTCATGGAAAGAGCTAACCAATAACACCCGACATATGAATATGAAGTCTCGACCACCAAAGTCACGTTCCTTGATACCGAGATTTACAAGGGTGATAGGTTCCAAGCCACCGGCGTTCTGGTTTTGCGCCTCCCCATCAAACCAACGGATTCATTCCAATACCTCCACCGCCAATCCGATCACCCCCTGCTACTTCTATGGGTTTCATCAAGGGTGAACTGACGCGCTTTATACGCAACAACTCATGTGAAACGCGCTATACATACCACAAAGAACGGTTTGTAAATAAACTCCTACCATGGGGTTACACCATGCAGGAAATAAATCTTACATGGAGCCACCTCTGGACTTCACTACGACCTTCAACCCGCACATTTCTAACATCAAGGATGCACTCCTAAAACATTGGGAACTCATATCCAGCAGTACCACACTGCGTAGAATATTCCCGGCACCTCCAATTCTGGCTTTAAAACGCGGCACAAACCTCAGTGACACCCTACTATGTGCCCAACTACCGCCTACAAGGCATAGTATCAGAGACCCACCCACCGACCATCCGTTTTTTCCATTGGCAGTACAGCCCACCACAATTAACCGTTACCAGCCTACGGTCTACTTGCTGTCCTCTCCCCCACACACACATGGGGCTGGGACTCGATGAGCACATTTACTACAGGGAATTAACTATCATAAACGCATGATCATACCACCTGCTACCCACCACAATTCGCTTCCTCCTACGAGGATAGAGCGTCTTGGATGAGCACCTACCCTGGGCCTCCAACGCCCCTCCCACACAACATGTGGGCCACGCTCTTAACCACTACTCTCTTCCGCTACAACCTGGATAACCATTCACATATTTCTCACCTCCAGTGAATTATTCGACCTTGACGTTCGTCGAATGATACGTTTTTTGCGCGCCGAAGAGGAAAGTCATGTGGAGTCTGAGATGGAATTGGAAGCTGTCTTCTCGCCACTTGCAGATCCCCATTCCCCTCTCCCTTCGAGACCAGAAAACCAGGACCAGGACGCCGAATCAACTCCACCGCCAGAAAACATGCAATCTCGGAAGGACACGAATGACAGAGACGAGATCACCAAAAGCATCCAAGAAAGATAAGAATGCACCGGGCCATAACAAAACTTCGAGCAACATACAACCTTCCACCAACTACCATTCCAACTGATACTACGACCATTCTAAATGACACAAACACATCTACTACAACATCACCGTCACAGCCTCCTCCCTCGAAGAAGAGAAGCAAGAAGCACAAACGCCGTTAACTCTCTCCTTTTCCTCCTTTAACACACTCAGACATGATGCAGAGAACTTAAAAGCAAAAGTACCACTATGATACAGTTAGAGATGGGTCGAAAGGGGCTTGTCCCACACCGTCTTAGGCATACTAGAATCATTATGCCACCACTAGATCATACCAAGCACAGGGAAGAAGCTTTGAGGGATCAGATAACGAGGCACGCTCTCTATTGAATCAAACATATCGAATCACCTGACTGGACCTACGGCACTCGTCCTCCATCCACCGCGAGCATTCCTGACCAACAGGAGCTTGACGCAGAGTTGTTTGACCAGGTGGAGAAGTATAAACAGGCGGCCAAAGACACCATTGTGAACCACCTTAGCCAATTGGCTGCCAAATACCCTGGCCTGTACACTGGCAGTAGTGACGATCAGAAGATTGCGGACATGGCTGCCAAGATTTCACTGCTGGTAGCCAAAAAACTGCTAAGCAGCACCTAAAGCAACTACTAACCCACAGACGATGGACAAACCGGATGAATCCATTTCCACCAACCTGAAAAAATCTTGGATGTAGACCCTACACTACGCTAACGGCTCTTTTCATAGCCACCCACAATATTAGAAAGAGTGGTACTTATACATACTCACTGTCTTCAAATTTACAAAAAACAAGCGCCCTCGAAGGAGCATAGGGCAAACCATAACCTACGCGGGAATTGAGTTCTCCCCGAACCGCTAAACCTGGCGCACAGCCAAATGAAAACACCAATACTCATTCCCCTATATGTGTTCCACTATGTGGAAACCACGCCCCTGCACGACGCATGAGGCTATATTTCCAATCCTGGGCCCGTAACCTCGGGCCAATGTGGGGTTCCAGCCATGTAATACGACGGTATGATGAACATGGCACGCCGTGATCAATCTTGACACGAACTGATGGTGCTATCTTCAAATCCAGCTCATACCACCAAACAACAACGCCCCCTCCCCAGAGCCTGGCTTATAGGGATGGGCTACCATGGCCCTCCCCAACTCGCATCGCAGTTAGATGGCTGCACCCGAAGCTTGAGGGCGAACCTAGTGGCTACTATGTCCCCACTAACACGGGTGGCGGCGGTAGGCCGCGGTGGTTGACCCCTTTGGTAATAGTGTTTGTGGTGTGCCACCCTACGGTGGTATTTATTTGGATCTTTTGCGTCAAACGGCCGAGAAAATCAAAACCCCTGTTTTTAAGCCTCTTGGTTGAACGGTTGGAAGTGGTTGGCCGGGGTGGCTGACCCCTCTGTTAATAGTGTTTGTGGTGTGCCACCCTATGGTGGTATTTATTTGAGTATATTGCTTCAAACGGCCGAGAAAATCAAAAACACTGTTTTTAAGCCTCTTGCTTGGACGGTTGGAAGTGGATGGCCAGGGTGGTAGCCCCTCTGGTACTAGTGTTTGCTGTGTGCCACCCCAAGGTGGTATTTATTTGAATGTATTGCGTCAAGCGGCCAAGAAAATCAAAACCCCTGTTTTAAGCCTCTTGGTCGGACGGTTGGAAGTTGTTGACCGGAGTGGCTGACCCCTCTGGTAATAGTGTTTGTTGTGTGCCACCCTATGGTGGTATTTATTTGATTCTATTCCTTCAAACGGCCGAGAAAATCAAAGCCCTGTATTAAGCCTCTTGGTTGGACGGTTGGAAGTGGTTGGACGGGATGGCTGAACCCTCCGGTAATAGTGTTTGTGGTGTGCCACCCTATGGTGGTATATATATGAGTCTATTCCTTCAAACGGCCCAAAAAAATCAAAATCTCTGTTTTTAAGCCTCTTGGTTGGATGGCTGGAAGTGGTTGGCCGGGGCAGCTGACCCCTCTGATAATAGTGTTTGTGGTGTGCCACCCTACGGTGGTATTTATTTGATTCTGTTCCTTCAAACGGCCAAGAAAATCAAAACCCCTATTTTTAAGCCTCTTGGTTGGACGGTTGGAAGTGGTTGGCCGGGATGGCTGACCCCTCTGGTACTAGTGTTTGTGGTGTGCCACCCTACGGTGGTATTTGTTTGATTCTATTCCTTCAAACGGGCGAGAAAATCAAAACCCCTGTTTTTAAGCCTCTTGGTTGGATGGTTGGAAGTGGTTGGCCGGGGTGGCTGACCACTCTGGTAATGGTGTTTGTGGCGTGCCACCAAACGTTGGTATTTATTTAATTCTATTCCTTCAAACGGCCGAGAAAATCAAAACCCCTGTTTTTAAGCCTCTTGGTTGGATGGTTGGAAGTGGTTGGCCGGGGTGGCTGACTCATCTGGTAATAGTGTTTGTGGTGTGCCACCCTATGGTGGGATTTGTTTGATTCTATTCCTTCAAACGGCTGAGAAAATCAAAACCCCTGTTTTTAAGCCTTTTGTTTGGACGGTTGGAAGTGGTTGGCCGGGGCGGCTCACCCCTCTGGTAATAGTGTTTGTGGTGTGCCACCCTACGGTGGTATTTATTTTAATCTTTTGTGTCAAACAGCCGAGAAAATCAAAACCCTTGTTTTAAGCCTCTTGGTTGGACGGTTGGTAGTGGTTGGCCGGGGTGGTTGACCCCTCCGGTAATAGTGTTTGTGGTGTGCCACCCTATGGTGGTATTTATATGAGTCTATTGCTTCAAACGGCCACAAAAACAAAACACCTGTTTTTAAGCCTCATGGTTGGACGGTTGGAAGTGGTTGGCCGGGGTGGCTGACACCTCTGGTAATAGTGCTTGTGGTGTGCCACCCTATGGTGGACTTTATTTGATTCTGTTCCTTCAAACGGCCGAGAAAATCAAAACCCCTGTTTTAAGCCTCTTAGTTGGATGGTTGGAAGTGGTTGGCTGGGGTGGCTGACCCCTCTGGGAGTAGTGTTGGTGGTGTGCCACCCTATGGTGGTATTTATTTGATTCTATTCCTTCAAACGACCGAGAAAATCAAAACCCCTGTTTTTAAGCCTCTTGGTTGGACGGTTGGAAGTGGTTGGCCGGGGAGGCTGACCCCTCTGGTAATTGTCTTTGTGGTGTGCCACCCTATGGTGTTATTTATTTGATTCTATTCCTTCAAACGGCCGAGAAAATCAAAACCCCTGTCTTTAAACCTCTTGGTTGGATGGTTGGAAGTGGTTGGCCGGGGTGGCTGACCCCTCTGGTAATAGTGTTTGTGGTGTGCCACCCTACGATGGTATTTATTTGATTCTATTCCTTCAAACGGCCGAGAAAATCAAAACCCCTGTTTTTAAGCCTCTTGGTTGGACGGTTGGAATTGGTTGGTCGGGGTGGCTGACCCCTCTGGTAATAGTGTTTGTGGAGTGCCACCCCACCGTGGTATTTATTTGATTCTATTCCTTCAAATGGCCGAGAAAATCAAAACCCCTGTTTTTAAGCCTCTTGTTTGGACGGTTGGAAGTGGTTGGCCGGGGTGGCTGCCCCTTCTGGTAATAGTGTTTGTGGTGTGCCACCCTACGGTGGTATTTATTTGATTCTATTCCTTCAAACGGCCGAGAAAATCAAAACCCCTGTTTTTAAGGCTCTTGGTTGGATGGTTGGAAGTGGTTGGCTGGGGTGGTTGACCCCTCTGGTAATAGTGTTTGTGGTGTGCCACCCTACCGTTGTATTTATTTGATTCTATTCCTTCAAAAGGCCGAGAAAATCAAAACTCCTGTTTTTAAGCCTCTTGGTTGGACGGTTGGAAGTGGTTGGCGGGGGTGGCTGACCCCTCTGGTAATAGTGTTTGTGATGTGCCACCCTACCGTTGTATTTATTTGATTGTATTCCTTCAAACGGCCGAGAAAATCAAAACTCGTTTTTAAGCCTCTTGGTTGGACGTGGTTGGCTGGGGCGGCTGACCCCTCTGGTAATAGTGTTTGTGGTGTGCCACCCTACGGTGGTATTTATTTTAATCTTTTTTGTCAAACAGCTGATAAAATCAAAACCCTTGTTTTTAAGCCTCTTGGTTGGACGGTTGGCCGGGGTGGCTGAACCCTCTGGTAATAATGTTTGTGGTGTGCCACCCTCTGGTGGTATTTATATGAGTCTGTTGCTTCAAACGGCCAAAAAAAATCAAAATCCCTGTTTTTAAGCCTCTTGGTTGGACGGTTGGAAGTGGTTGGTCGGGGTGGCTGACACCTATGGAAATAGTGTTTGTGGTGTGTCACCCTATGGTGGTATTTATTTGATTCTATTCCTTCAAACGGCCGAGAAAATCAAAACTCCTGTTTTTAAGCCTCTTGGTTGGATGGCTGGAAGTGGTTGGCCGGGGAGGATGACCCCTCTGGTAATAGTGTTTGTGGTGTGCCACCCTACCGTGGTATTTATTTGATTCTATTCCTTCAAACGGCCGAGAAAATCAAAACCCCTGTCTTTAAGCCTGTTGGTTGGAGGGGTTATTAATGGTATAATGGGACCCAGTAATCAATGCCTAAACTAGGAATGGATGGAATTCTCTAAATTGTGCAGCTTTGGTATAAACGATCGACCATAATTATTCAGGATGATGCTAAAATCCCATGATGCAATACGCTCCACGAGCCAATGAGTTGAGTCGTTACAAACGCGAACAATGGGGCATAACTGGGGGAAAAAGCAAGATAAACTTGATGCAGGCACACAGCTTCAGACAAAGAATCCCGCTGAGAGATTGTTTTGTATGCGCTTCACACGATTTTTTTTCGACACTTTGTAATTACGCAAAATAAATAAGATTTTTTCCCATGAAAATGTCAAATGGGCAGTGTTGATTGTTTACTGTACTGTTACAAACAAGTTGTGTTTTAATATTGAAATATGACTCGCTAAACAATAGTGTTGCGAACCGGTCCGCAAACAAACGGTCCGGTCCAGGCGTGGTCCGCGGTACGGTCCGGTGAGAACCGGGCCGCCTCTTCTGTACCGGTACACAGGCACGCTGGACCGGTCCGGGGCGGTCCAAGGGACCGGTCCAGGGAGACGCAAAGGGAAGTTTAGCACTCTCCCAATTCCATCTTGATAGACGGTGAATACACTGAAGTCGAGTAAGTTTGAAGTAACTGTCAACTATATTGAGCCAATCTGTCACCAATCAACCACCTGCATCCTGTGATTCCTGTCACGGGTGTCGGGTGAAGGTATCAGTGATGAGCGGTTCTACAAAAAAGTTCCCAAAATAGCGAACGCTCAAATTCGTTGACAAGAAGCTGTCATTCAATTCCTTTGTCGGCAAAGAATTTCAATGTGTATTGTGTATCTATTTCTATAAACCCCGATCTGGATTATGTTCACATGGAAACTATTTAGTTGGTAGTAACTTGGTCCCTGTATTTCATCTGGTAAGTGTGGTGTGGTGACCCTATTAAATTGGACCATGGGCGCAGATCACGAGGGGCGGGGGGACGAGGGGGCGTGTGCCCCACAGTTTTTTTGGGGGGAGGCGGGCATTACATGTTATGTCCCCCGCGCTGCTCCCACATATATAGGTCCGATAGCAGCTGATATTGTTCGAGCAATGTTGCAATAGGCGAAAATCGCGTATTTTCAGCTTGCTTTTTCAAAATGTCCTCCCGCTGGGCTAAACCATGCTTGGTCCTGCGCGTTGTGTGTCCAAGCAATACTGCAATAGGCGGAAATCGTGTATTTTCAGCTTACATTTTCAAATTTTCCGCCCGCAGGGCCAAAACATGGTTGGCCCTGCGCATTGTGTAGCCCCCCCCCCCCCCCCCCCCCCCCCCCGGCATATTCTCATATGCACGTTCGTCTTGTATCTGATTATCAGTAATGACGTCTTATGGAAATTTCTTGAAAATACTGTAGATATTTTGAAACACCGTTATCTGAGAGTAATGATTCCATTGAACTGGATGCTGCGAATAATGACAAGGATTTTATTGATTTTTCATCAGATGATTACTCTAATGAAGAATATTAAATCGGAATTTTGCCTGGTATGCCACTTTTTTGCTTCGTAAATTTTGACTTTATAACTTGATTTCCCAGATTTACCCAACATTATGACCCAAAGTCCCAAACCAGCCAGCGTTATTCACAAACATCAGTGTTCAAAGTTTATTATATACAACTCAAAGTTTGCTAAGCACCAAATATTTGACACATCGTGAACTTTTTTTGTAACATATTTGCGATATTTTTGATGGATATGGTTGAGAAATGTATTGAGATGGTCCCCAGTGTTTACATGAGCTCTCTTGACAGGCAGACTTTTCGTGACAGTCATCCAAAGCATGTTCCCCTTGATTTTCATGATGGTTTCGTGTTCTGCCTACATGTACATGACATATGTAGGGTATTCAATCTTCATTTCAACACAAACCCTTGTGATTTAATGATTGAATACGGCAAATGCAAATGTAAGAAGACATTTGTCAGAAGCAGAAATGTGGCGAGCTGTAGGGATGGTGGAGCAAGGTTGGTAAAGCCCTTGGTGTGCACCATACGGTGATCACCAGAGCCTGGGCAAGGTTTCAGCAGTATGGCACACCAGTAAGACGGCATGGTGGTGGCAGAGACAGGGCAACATCTGCAGCTGAAGATTTTTTTGATCAGTCAGGTCAGTAGGAACCGCTTTGCCACAGCAACCCAGCTTCGCAGTGACCTTCAGAATGCATCCGGGGTAAATGTTTCGGCGCAGATTATCCGGGCAAGGTTGCACGAAGGAGGTCTCCGATCGAGAAGACCATGAATTCGCATTCCCAGAACCACCGCCAGGCACGATATGAATGGGCCATGGACCACGTTGGATGGACCAGAGAAGATTGGCGACCTGTCCTTTTTACAGATGAGTCAAGGTACTGCCTAGACCACACAGATAGACGTTCTAGGGTATAGAGAAGACCAGGAGAGCTATTCCATGCAGCCGACATTGCTGAGCATGACCGCTATGGTGAAGGGTCAATAATGGTCTGGGGTGGCATCAGCAGGGATGAACGTACAGAGCTCTGTGTCCTCGAACGTGGTACATTGACTGCACAGCGGTATATTGGTGAGATCCTGGATGTCCACGTCAGATTGTATGCAGGTGCAGTGGGTGATAGATTCATTCTGGTGGACGATAATGCCCATCCTCATGTTGCCCATGCTGTCGGGGAGTACCGACAGAGGGAGGGGATTGAGCATATGGACTGGCCAGCAAGATCCCCTGACCTCAGTCCAATCGAACATGTCTGGAATGAGTTGCAGCTTACAATTTCAGCCCGTCCAGTCCAGCCAATAAGTGTCCAGGAGCTTGGTGCCATGCTGGTCCAAGAATGGAACAATATCCCACAAAGGACTACCAGGAACCTGATTGGGAGCATGAGAAGGCGTTGTCAAGCAGTAATTAACAGTAATGGGTCTCATACTCGATATTGAACCCATACCAGTTCGCTCCGTCAACTTTTTGGCAAATTGAACAAATTTCTCTTTTACCAATAATATCCATTTTCCATGGTTATCGTATTCAAAACCTCAAAAATAATGCCAAACACAAATAAAATCTTAATTTCTGTACTTAAATCATTAAAGATATAATTAAATAAAAAATATACACACTTTTCATTACAATATTTCAACTAAAACGTAAAACAGGTAGTTGGATATACTTGGTGCTTAGCAAACTTTGAGTAGTATATTTTCATTTTGTGTCTCAAAAACATAGCTTGTCTCCTCATTGGAACGAGCTTGTTCCAATGAGGGGTCATAAGATATGTTTTTGAGACAATAATGACAATTTTCAGCTATTCAAGAAATTTTTTTTTGCAAGTGTCATCTTCTATCCACATTGGGTAAAGGGTTAATCCATTACCTGACCCAACAACCTAAACCGGTTGGCACAATTTATAAAACTTGCCATTCAAACTGTATTATGGTTTCGATTTTTGTCTCAAAAATATGGCTTATGACCCCTTGGTGAAAGCTCGTTCCAATGAGGGGGTCATAAGCCATGTTTTTGAGACAAAAAATACAAAAAGTTTTAGCTGTTCAAGAATTGTTTTTAGTCATCTTCTTTTTGTGTTGGGTAAAGGGGTTGAACTACTGACAACCAGTGCTATGGCGGAAGTTTTGAAGTGGGCAAAACACATATTAACAATTTGGTCAGTTAGGCTCAATTGGCCTTAACCTAACAGGGAATGTAGGAATGGGGTCTGCCTGTCAGAATGCCTTCGAGCGTATATGTTTTAATATTTGGTTGCAGTCAGTGGCAGTACATATTTCTAGTTAGCTTAAAAGATTAAACAAATGTATCAAGAGGTCTGTGTACATCTACAATCTACCGGTCTGAAAGGCCTTTTTAGCGCAAATGTCAAAAACATCGCTTGTGACCAAAGCTCGTCCCAATGAGGGGGGTCATAAGCTATGTTTTTGAGACCAAAAACAGAAATTTTTAGTTGTCAAAGAATTGTTTTTAAGAAGTCATCTATCTGTTGGGTCAATTAGCTGCAGGAATGCGAGCTTAAACACCAATAAATAAACTATTGGGTCAAGGGTTGAACTACTTTACTGGTAAGTGGATCTGATAACCAGTGCTATGGTGAAAGTCCAGGAGTGGGCAATACATGTATTAACAATTTGGTCATTTCAGCTCATGCCCATGTTGTCAGGATGTAGCCCTAGATGATGAAAATGACCTTAACCTTTATGACGCGAGACATTCCTTGTAAAATTAAAACAAATTCTTCCATCTTCTGCATTGGATAAAGGGTGATCAAGATTTTTGTTTCGGCTGACTGAAGTTTGGTTAAGTTTCACTTATCACAGTTTGTCCCCCTGCGGGGCGGGAGGCCTGCATTTTTACTAAGGTAGATTTGTCTTCCTCCACTGGTAAAATAGGACCTGGTAACCAATGCGGCCGGGGTGCAAACCCTCAGCGAGTGGGCAACATATTAAGCATAAACCCCCCCGTGGGAACCCCCGAAAGTGAAGCAGTGCTTGTTTACTGTGGTAAACAAGTTGTGCTTTACTGGTAAAATAGGACCCGGTCACCAATACCTGGGGCGGAAGTCCTCTAAAATGGGCAGCAAAGGTGTAAACGATTGGCTAAACTTGACTTTACATCTTTGTTGTAGTCACAATTAGCCATAGCTGCAGAAAAGTGACCTTAAACACAAATAAATAAATAAATAAATAAAATAAAACGATTGGCAAAACTTCACTAATAAATAAATCTCTGCTAGTCTTGGAGGTGATGTTTGGATCTTCTGAATCGATGACCCAATTCCAATCAAGTTTCTAGTGATTAATCTGGGTTAGTAAAAATAAATTTTGTTCAAGTCAACATGCGGTGTGCAACCAATGAATGGAAAGAATGAATTTCAAAAAGTTTCAGACAAACTTTCTGATCACAGATTTTATTGGACCTCAGGTTTGAATGCTATGGCGAATGAAATGAAAAACTAGAATATCTTGAACTTGTTGGGTGCTAGATTATTTTTGGAGTCTGAATTTATTCAATAATTTTTAAAACAAATTTTCGAGTGCCTCAGGCCACTCTCTAGTAATTTATAATAAAGTGAATCTATATGGACAAAATTGTATTTCCTTGGGACTCAATATGAAACTTGAGTGCAGACTTCAAAGCATTGTACCCTCACTTTTCTTAGAACCATGACTAGCTTATATATTGCATCTCTCTGAACCAGAGTTACAAGCTTATTCAAATCAAGACTCCACCGCCTGGGGGTGGGGGAGAATCACAAGAAAACATCTTTGGAAGGGAACTACAGTCCCACATTTTGGGGCTGTGCTTTCAATTGACATATTAAGACAATTGTGCCCGTGGGAATGTCAGTTTTTGGTGTATTTTCGTATGCTGGTTGACTAACATAAGGGGCATTTATATCTACCGGAGCTATGGCCTTACAATGACTTGCAAAAAATAAAATGCTCCTCCGCTTTACTGGTGAAATAGGCCGGACATCAGTGCCTGGGGAAGGGGTAGTCACCTAAAATTGGCAGAAAAGGTGTAGACGATTGCCTTAACTTGACTTTATACCTCTGTTGATGTCAATTAACTATAACGGTAGAAAGGTGACCTTAAATACCAAAAGTGCGACCCCCACATTGAATATGCAAATGCAGTTTGGAAACCATAACTTCAGAAAGAGAAAAACAGCTACAGATGTACCACAAATCATGAACATCAATACAGGAGGTAAAACCAGAGGCCACAACTATAAAATCGACAGGATCAGAGTCAGACTGGACCAAAGAAAGTACAGCGAAAGTGTATAAAAGGCTGAATAGCCAACCAACAATTCTTGTCCGTGCAAAAGAAACATTAAATTCGAGAGAAAAGAAACTTGACGCTTTGGATGAACCAGGAAATTCGCTTCATTTTTTAAACCAAACTTGAGTCCTACTTTAACTGCAAAACCAACCTGAAAAACCTGCGTGAAAAAGATAAGCCAGGGTTTGATCAGCTCAAAAGATGAAGAGGTGAGCATTGTGGCTCAAAAGCCCGCACCCAGAAACAGCAGAAGTGAGTAAATAAAGAAATAACAGGTCACCAATCATCGGATGAAAGTCTTCTAAAATTGTCTGCATGGGTGTAAACGATTGGCTAAACTTGACTTGACACTCCTAGCGGCCACAATAAGCCATTATTGCAGAAATGTGACCTTAAAACACCAATGAAAATGAAAGTGTCAATGACACTGTAGCTTGACTTGTCTGTGTGTGTTCATGAAAAGGATAATAATGTTCAATGTTTATGAAAGGATTATGAAATAAGACAAAAATTGTGATAATTGGGAATATGTTAATTTCTGTTCCCTGTATGCTATGTTTTTAATAAAAATAATATGAGGTGGACACTGTACTAAAGAGCTGATGTGTGGGCCAATGTGGCCCTCACAGTTAACGTGTGTCAACGAAAGTTACCAGGTTACAGTGAAATTATTCCAAAACGAGTTATTCTATCGAGTTACATTGAAATCCCTTCATAAATATAGCCTGTAGACTGTGCTAAAGGTTTTCGGGCTTCAGGCCTGTGAAGCCATGATGGTTGGCCGATTGCAACTGAAAGGGGACGTCCTCATTTCGACATTATACTGAGTCATTCTACTAAGTAACAATTAAATCCCTTCACAAATACGACCTGTAGTCTGTACTAAAGGCTTTCGGGCTCGGTGAGCCATCATGGTTGAATGATCGCGACCAAAAGGGAACGTAGTCATCTGGACATCACCTGGAGTGATCCGATGAAGTTACAATGAAATCCCTTTATAAATACAACCTATAGACTATGCTAAATGTTTTTGGGCACGTGCAGCCATCAAGGCTGAATGATCGTGACGAAAAGGGGACATCCTCATCTAGAGTCATCCTACCAAGTTACAATGAAATCCCTTCATAAATATGACCTGTAGACTGTGCTAAAGGTTTTCAGGCTTCGGGGCCCCTGTAGCCGTCACAGTTGCCCAATCACGTCCAAAAGGGGACGTGCTCATCTAGACATTATATGAAGTCAACCTACCAAATTACAATGAAATCCCTCCATGAATATGACCTGTAGACTGTGCTCAAGATTTTCGGGTTTTGGGCTCGGGCAGTCGTCAAGGTTGACAGATCGCGACCAAATGGGGAAGTTCTCGTCTAGACATCATACGGAGTCATCCTACCAAGTTGCAATGAAATTCCTCCATATTAAATATGACCTGCAGACTGGGCTAAAAGTTTTTGGGTTTCGGGCTTAGGCAGCCATCGCGGTTGACCAGATCATGACCAAAAGGGGATGTTCTCATCTAGGCATTGTACAGAGGCATCCTACCAAGTTATAATGAAATCCCTCCATAAGTACGACCTATAGACTGTGCTAATGGTTTTCGGGCTTTGGGCCCTTGCAACCGTCACAGTTGCCCAATCGTGTCCAAAAGGGGATGTACTAATCTAGACATTATATGAAGTCAACCTATCAAGTTACAATGAAATCCCTTCTTAAATATGACCTGTAGACTGTGCTAAAGGTTTTCGGGCTTCAGACTCGGGCAGCCATCATGTTTGAATGATCGCAACCAAAAGGTGAATTCTCATCTGAGCATCATCTGGAGTGATCCTACGAAGTTACAATGAAAATCCTTCATAAATATGGCCTATAGACTGTGCTCAAGGTTTTCGGGCCCCTGTGGGGGTCACAGTTGACCAATCACGACCAAATGGGATGTCATCATCTGGGCATTACATGGAGTCAACCTAACAAGTTACAATGAAATCCTTCCATAAATACAGCCTACAGACTATGCTAAAGGTTTTTGGGCCCGGGCAGCCATCAAAGCTGAATAATCTCGACCAAAAGGGGACGTTCTCATCTAGACATTATATGAAGTCAACCTACCAAGTTACAATGAAATCCTTCCATAAATATGACCTGTAGACTGTGCTAAAGGTTTTCGGGTTTTGGGCTCGGGCAGTCATCACGGTTGATAGGTCGCGACCAAATGGGGAAAGTTCGCATCTTGACATCATACGGGGTCATCCTACCAAGTTACAATGAAATCCCTCCATATTAAACATGTCCTGCAGACTGTGCTAAAGGTTTTTGGGTTTCTGGCTAGGGCAGCCATCACGATTGACAGTTCATGACCAAAACGGGACGTTCTCATCATCTAGGCATTACAGAGAGGCATCCTACCAAGTTACAATGAAATCCCTTCATGAATACATGTAGACTGTGCTAATGGTTTTCGGGCTCGGGCAGCCATACCGGTTGACCGATCGCGACCAAAAGAGGACCTTCTCATCTAGACATGACCCCAAACCTGCATATGAAATTTCGTGACGATCAGACAAGAACTACGGGGTGTAACCTGTGCTAAAGCCTAAAGGAAAATGTGAACAGACTAACGGACTTCCGCACGCTTGATGGCTATAGCAGTAAAGCTTATCTTGACTTTGTCAAGTTAAGCTAAAAATGTGGCTAGAAGAATGTTTGTAGCATGATGAGGTCTTATTGCGTTCTTACCTGTATGTACAGTTTATGCACGGTTTTTCTTTTTTAGTTTATAGGTCAAGCTTTTTCCTTTCCCTGCAGTATTTAATTGGTGTTATAAACCAAGCCCGAGGCTATTAGGTGGACGATGGCCGAACCGCCTCCCAACCCCACTCCCCCTGCCCGATAATCTCTGTGGGAAATTGTTGCCTCTTTTTACTGGAATTTGGGGTTTTTTGGTCATTCTAGTCTCTTTTCACCAGAATTTTGTTTCAAAATGTTTTTTTTGTGATTTTTACAAAATTTTGTTGAAAATAGGGAAAGTTTGGGCTCGGGTTTGTTAGAAGCCCTACAAGTTTGATATGCAATTTGCAGGTGCCGAATAAATATCCACACGTCTTTTTCGGCGATATGCTCTTAAAACTGTCAAGGGAGACAATTGTTGCACCGTTTTGCATTATCTAACGCCGGAGTGAAATGAATTTTCTTTGTGTTCACAACTGCATTTCGGCCCCAAGAAATCATTTGGGATCATGGTGAACTCTGTTCTCTCCCACTTAAGGGGTCGTCCAACCTAACTTTGATTTGATGGATGTAAAGTAACACGGAAGGTGTCAAAATTCGCGCATGGCTCTTCCCCACCCGCTACGGAAATCTAAAAAAAAATCCATCCAGTGTGCCAAGCTGACCTTTTATCGCGCGCTCACTCAAGTCACGTTACAGACCTGTTAGTTCAACCAAATTGAAAAATTATAGGTGGACTGCCAGCCTGATCGGATGTTCACAATCTCGATCACATCGTTCTACAGAGTAGGCCCACAAATTGGCTGCTGGTGGGTTGATGATGACGACTGTCGGCATATATTTTTCGAAACGAGTTTTTAATGAATTACTACCCTGCATTTGGAATTGACACACCAGACCTGAAAAGAACTGATGGCTCAAAGTGTAAAACTCCAGAATTAACTTCTGCGATAACAATAAATAATACTTCGTCCAGCAGCTGATCTGCCTCTCTGATGGGGAGGCCTACACCATTCACGTCCTCCACGAGGCACCACTCTCTTCATTCTCCCTCGTAATCTCTGAACATTGCAACACATGCTGTTTTATCATTTCCATCACTGTCGGTTTCTCATTCTCCAAAACAAAATATGGATCATTTCCATTACCCCCCCCCCCCCCCCTCCCTCTCGTGTTTTCACCACTTCATTCCATTAATTTTTAAAGGAGTCGTATTCAACTAGGAAGGTATTTGTGGCATTCTAAAAGGAAATATTCCATGGTTTTCGCTTCTCATAAGCTGCACACTCTGTCATCGCCTTTTTTACCCCCCCCCCCCCCCCCCCCCTTATCCCCAGTGACTTTGATCTCACATTTCCACTTTAAACAACAATGATCCCCAAGCTGTCTGTATGTGATGTCAGGGATGTGTAGGTCTGTTTGTCAATTGATGTAGATGTGTTATCCAATGATAAAATATGACCTGGTATTCAACGCTTGACAAAACTTTACTTCATACCTATCTTTTGTCACGATAGAGCCCAAATACTGATAATAACGTTAAACGCCCACAAATAAATATCCTCCAAATGATCCGTCGAGAATTGCTAAAAAAAAATTACGCATTTTTAACCGAACTTCTGTTCGCCAGTTTCTTTACAACCTCTAAAACTCTTCCCTTGATAAAGCTGCTTCCCTGTTATGACACCACCCACCCACCCTTCTAGATCTGTAGTCTCATCAGCTCCCTCACCTGCGATGTGTATTCTGCCGGGATGTTTGGGTCCCATACATAATTAAACGTCGTTTTACAACGCGTGTTTTGTTTGGGTGATTCATGCGTCTCGTATTGGATGCGGCTTGGGGAACCTGGATTATTCGACGATGGGAAACTTCGACGGAATAGTCCGTTTAAGGAATAGTTCATAACTCCAGCTTGTATACCTCTCTCAGGGGCGTTCCTAGGAGGTTCAGACTCGGGGGTGAGATCCTCAAATGTTCAACTTTTGAAATTTGAACCATAAAATTTCCAACTTTTGATGATCGGTTTTGAAACAGAATGTTCGCTAGATTTATGTAAAATTGCATTATATTCGCTTGATATTTGGATCTTTCTTCATAATAGTGAGTGAATTTTGTGATTGGCTAATAAAACAAGAGGTCCCAGGGAGCCTGAGGGCGCTCACCTGACATGATAGTCTAAATATCAAACCAGGGACTTGATTTGAATAAGCTGCATACGCCCTAAGAAAAGCATATACCAACTAGATGAAGCAGTTGTGCCCACACAATACACAGGATTTTCCTTCTATTTTCAGTTCCTGCACATTTGCGTCCCAAAATTGAGATAAACGCATAAAAAACAGATTTTTTTATTTATTTTTGTTCGGAAATTTTCGAAGTCCCAAACAAAATATTTTCAGCCTAATTTTTTTTTTTTTTCTTAAAATTGACCAAAACGCACAAAAAACAAAAAAAAAATCATTTCCGGATTTTGGTCCAAAATTTTCTTAGACCCACCCGGCCCCCAAATTTTCAGTGTAAAAAAAAAAAAAAAAAATTGTCTAAAAACTGACCGAAACGCATAAAAAACAAAACAAAAATTTCCGGATTTTGGTCCAAAGTCCCACCCAGCCCCCAAATTTTCAGTGTAAAAAAAAAAAATTTGTCTTAAATTTGACGGAACGGGACCCAAAATTTTCAGCCCTAAATATGAAACCATGGACTTGGCTTGAACAAACTTGAATCTCACCCCTCTAAGGATGCTGCATACCAAATATCAAAAGATTTTTATTGGTAGATCTGAAGAAGATTTTTAAAGAATGAAGAATATTCCTCATAAAGTGGCGTAAATAGCTTTTCGCTGGCGAAGGGGCAAGCCCAAAACTTTCCGACAGACCGAAAATTTTCCGACAGTGTAACAACTACAAAAACCCAAACAAACAGAAAGAATCTGTTGTTTACTGCAAATGTACTGAAAATTGGTCTTTTTTACCCAAATGGCATGTTTTTATCCCCAAAGCCAGCATTTTAATGTTATTAGGCATAAATTCGCCTAAAAATGGTCCCAAAAAATTTCCGACAAAACTTCTGGTGCCCCCCCCCCCCCCTTTATCTACGTCACTGCCCTCATACTGCACTAATATAAAATTTGGGCTCCCATAGAGAGCCCAAATATGGACCCAGGGAATTGATTTCAATAAACGTGTGAAACAATCTTCCAAAGATGTTATATGTGAAATTTGAAAGCTTTTGGAGCAGTGGTTCGGGAGAAAAGTAGTCTTATATGTTTTTCCCATTACCCACAAAAATGCTGACTCCGCACTTTTTCAAAGTCCCCAAAAAGTACCCCATGATAAAATCGATAGCAATTTTTTTTGGATCATTCCATTCTGTTGGAGCTAAGGAAGCTTCACGCCAAATAAGAATTCTCAGTACAGTGTAGTTTTGGAGATATGGGCGTTTTAATTTTTGTTCTATTTTCAGCTCCTGCGGTTCCCATGGGGCGACAGGAATTTTTTTTGGCATAAATTGAGTACTTATGACCCAATAAGCCCTCATATCAAATGCGGTCCAAATCTGCCTCTCGGTTTGGAAAACAGAAATTTTGGGAGGGGCAAATATTCTTGCCCCTCCCATAACGACGGCAAATATAGCCCCACAAACTTCTCTTAAACAAATCGGAGTCTACACCTCAAAAGGAAGCTGCACACCAAATATCAAGTCTCTGCTACTGCTTGTTCATGAGAAGATTTTTTTAAGACTTCAGCACACTTTTTGGGTGTGGCCCTACCAAGAGGCGAAGCAACTTGATTTGAACAAAATCAAATTGCGATGTCATAACAAACTATAATCTCAAATATCAATTAAATTGGTTCAGCGGTTTGGGAGGAGAAGACGCAAACACCATGTTCACGGACGACGGAGAAAACCACCGATTTTCCGTCTTCTGAAAATTAAACTCTAAAATTTCCAACTTCAAAAGATCAGGGTCCTCATTTGGGGGTTGGACCCCAAAATCCTGTCGGGACGTCCCTGACCTCTCTGATCCGGTTTTACACCCCACCAGCAATACACTATCGTGTTTTCATTCCATTCTTCCATTAGTTTCTCAATGAGTGCTTTTC